>JAHREE010000278.1:3622138-3834917 GCA_033628505.1 Tringa tobata | reverse complement strand
GTATTCTAGTATTCTTAAGGACCACCTATAAGACAGGCTTATCTGGAATTAATACCCCCATTTTGGTAATGCAATATTGATTATATTTTTGGTAGGGAAGAAAAATGTAGTATGAGAAAGACAAATAAAATAAATTTAAAAAATTAAAGGAGGCTGTTTTCACCTTTAACTCCATCATGTCTTTAATAACAGAACAAATGATAAATTACCCTCAAACGCAAACTGTAAGCAGGAATTTTATCTGATGTCCTGTGAAGTCAATCAGAATCCTTTGTTTGACTATATTTATAGTTCAGAAGCTATTTGCACGTATGCAGAGGATCAAAAATTTCTGCTTTGAGTAAAGATGAAGCAATCCATCTGTTGGACATGCAAATTTTTGGACTTAGGCATGTGCAATGCATATGAAAGTACTTATGGAATAGGTCATCAGCAAGATGTTGATGGAAAAGGAAAAAGAGCATAAAAAAAAAAGTAAATTTCAATACAACCATTTTCTTTTGGGAGCACTACTTCCAAATTGAGTGCATTTAGGGAGAGTCAGTTTTCCAGGAAGGTTAAATAATTAGCAATAAACACTTTCTCAAAATTAAGAGTCGGTAGAAAGCAGGGAAAAAAATATAATTATGTGAGTCATCTGCACGCAAACACCATTCTGCTCTAACTGCATGTTATGTACTTTATCCCAAAACTTCCATGGACAACTACAGCAAATAACGCACTTTTTGTCCAAAAGTAAAAAAGGATATAGTGCAAGTACAGAAATTTAAGATCTCTACTCCTGTCTTGTAGGCAGTATACACAATCTAATGGGCACTTCTATTTCCTTCTGCTGTCTTATCTTCCCTACCTGGCATTTTGAAAAACACCACCAGTGGTTCAAATCTTCACCAGTGATAAAACAACTCTCTCTTGCACTGCTGTGGCACAGTGAACACTGGGATATTCATTATTCAAGCAGTACAAATATTCCTACAGAACAAGTCTAACCTAAAGGACAAGTTATGATCATTTAACTGAGGTCTAATTTAGATTGAAAGAGATCATATTTTTTTGAAAGAATGACTTTTATTTAAACTCTAAATATTAAATTTTATCTCTAGCCTAACTTCATCTTATTTGTTGGAAATCCATCTTGAAAATTGTATCCAAGAGGGCATCTGGGAATTTAGCTGCATAACAAATGTAATTTCATATGAATCAGAACCAAGACGTTTATAACAATAAAAAAAGGCTGCTGGTGCCATTACAACACTTTGGCTAACAGCCCAGATGCTCGAATAAATGGCCTTGTCGTGGACAAAAGATGGTTTCTCAGAATGCTGGACAATTTGTGTACTACAATAATTTTCAAATAAGGTACTGAGTCTATCCTGTCTCTTCTGCCCTCAAATATTTTCATAATAAAAAAGCAGCAATTACACACAATTACAAGTCAATCCATTAATATCTTAAAAAAATTATTAATTTATTTATGCTTATACCTACGGAGGCAGGACTTAATTAAATGCTGGTATGTCATTACTCTGTCCTAGGTGCAGGATCTGGCATTTGGACTTGTTAAATTTCATCTCATTAATCATAGCCTAATGCTCCAATCTATTTAGATCCCTCTGTTAGCTGAGCTATTAGCTGAAGAAAATCGTACTTAGCACACACTTCATGCTTAGGCTTATAAAATGATCTTGAGCAGGCAAAAAAACATATCTAGACAAACCTCAGCAACAGTTTTTTTTAAACCCTTGGAAGAACAGTGTTTCTTTAGTTTGTGAGCTGGATGTCCTGCTCAACCTCTTTATAAGATGACTTTTTCTGTTGTCTGTATAAACATGAAGTTTTACTAAGTGAATATAAGCCCATTTGTAAACGTGAGTTTCTACCTTTCTGCAATCATACGGTCTCAAAACATACCAGGTGATAATGGTGTCATTAAATACAGGAATCTTTTTATAGTGGTATGCACTTTTATGAGGAGGCCTCCTTGAATTTTAGTTTGAATCTGTTTGATTATGTTCTTTTAACAGCAAACTTAAATGAAACCCCAGAGAGCACAAGTCCAATTGTGGGTAGTCTACCATTGCACACACTGCAAAATGAAGATATCTGCTGATGGTGAAGTCTGTGTCAGATGCTGGACACACAACGGGTGATAAAAATGTATTAAGATTATGCCATAGTCAGACATAATGCAGCTGTCAAATAACAGCAAGAATTACTCAAATGCAGGAAAGGGCACCAAGCTTTCAAAACTTCATGTACAATATTTGATCTTCCTGGTATGGATACATATCAACTAGTCTCATATACACCTGAAAATTAGGTCTAGGAAACATGGAAACTTGGAAGTGTATCCTGTATTACAGAACATGTTTTCATGCAGTATTGATAGTAATGATGCATACATTTCTTCAGTCAATTAAGAAAGCAATAGAAACACAGAATCATCTCAGTTGGGTGGCACCTCTGGGGTTTGCCTATTCTGGCCACCCAGGACCTCAGAGCAGCATCGGTTAGAGCAGCTTATATGGGACACTGCCCAGTCAGGCTCTGACTGCCTCCAAGGACAGAGACTCCACAACCTCCTTGGGCAATGTCTTTTAGAGCCTGATCAACCTTACAGGAAAGGAAGGTGTTTTTATTTGCACTTTATGCAAGGCTATAAGCTAAGGTGTTTGTGCCCATTTTTCATATTAGAAAAACAGTAACAGAACTAAACATATTGTCAAAGACTCACACTCAAACCTGGAACATACAGAACTAACATGAAGTTACACATACAAAGAAATGGTGAGGCTCCTAGTACCAGTGAGGGAAATCTTGGGTTAAGTGAAGGAACTAAGATTTCTGCCTCCATTTTTACTATAGTCAGTATTTCAGGAGATATATGCAATATAATTTTTGATATCTGAGTTTTAATATCGTAAATAAGTTGCCATTTTACAATAAAGTTGAATAAAAGTGACAAAGAATGAAATCTAATTCTTTATCTTGTCTTCTTCCTCCTCTCCCCCACCCCACCCCCGAGCGAATGTCAACTATATAATGACAACCTGGTCAAACTTGAAACTTCTTTATGTCGTATTGATACAATAGAAGCCCAGCAGTTATCATAATTCTCACACAGAAATGGAGATCAAAGCACCTAAATTAATTCATTCAACAATTCAATTTTACTTAGTTATCCTTACGGTGGGCTTGCCTGAAACTTTGAAGTTTTTCTCCCAGGCAGGTATTGACTGTTGATGTCATCATACCAAGAAATAGAAAAGTCATCATTTTTGTTGGCAGTATCTTCTACTGCATTGTGCAGTCTTCTTCATTAAAAATATACATGCAACCGGTCCGATAAATACTGTATGCAGAGCCAAAATCATCCTAACCCTACATTCCTAACCCTATCTTTATAAATCCAAAGTTTGCAAACATACATAACTGTGTTAGTCCCCATCTTCAGCATAAACAACTTAGGGAATAATGAGAGGAGGAGGAGAAAAACATGTTGTTGACCCCAAATCTCACAACAAAAGTATTCTGTCCCCACGCTCCTGATTTTCAGTGTCATAAAGACCTTAAAGAACTAAGTTATATCACAAACTTAGACAATTTTAGAAGGGAAAATCTCATTCACCATTTCCAGAATGTATTTCCAGATTTTAATTACATTTTTCATTAGCTAGCATAGCTCTAACAGATATAGTCACAGAATGCAAAGTATCTATAGTACACTATAATAAAGCATCCACTCTAGGAAGACAGACTGCATTGGCTGACGTGTCCTACATTACAAACAAGTTCTCTTGCTATCTAAGAATCCACAGTTTATTTCAAGAAGGTATTTAATAATTATGTTATGAACTAATGCTGCCACTGAACCATATTAGAAGGAGAAAAAAAAAGTAACCCAAACTAGCCAACAAAAAAAATTTAACATCTAGTAAAAAAAAGACTACCATCAGAATCCTCACTACTCTTTTAACTGTTAATTTCTAAGATGCATTCTGTTTTACTACATTTCTCAGAAAAAAAAGTCTTATGTCTTCTTATCTCAACAGATTCTGAGATGCAGTATATACGTAACCATTCTGAGATTAGAGTCTATGTTTACATGTGTAAGAAATGCGATTAAAGCAAGAGTAATAAAAAAAAGAACATTAATAGGTATACATCCTGTCAATTTTTTGACATTGGTGTATCACAGAGCTTCCAACTTTAAATAACTAAAATTTGTTGGCAGGTCCATCTGTTTTATTATTCCCCTTGGCACAGGCTAAGTTTATCACATAGGTCTGAAATAGATTGTATGTTGTTTTATTAGATTAATTTAATTGTGTATTGACATCAATATATGTCAAAATTAATGGCTTTTTAATGATAGTACATGCTAATGATTAACTAGAAATGCTGAGGAGGGGTGAAGGCATGACTTTAGAAATGATTAATACAACAATTTTTAAAATATTATTGTACATAAAACTGACACATACACACACACACACAAAAAAGTAAGAACCAAACTTCTTTTGTCTCCCTCTTCCTTCCATCATGGGAATAAAAGGAGAACAGTAAAGCACAGAAATAATATTTGCCTATCAACTCTGTAAGTACTCTGCATAACCCCATTGTTCACAAAAATATATTTCACTGAAAGCGAGACCAAATATTTTTAAAAAGAGTGAATATCACATCAATATGATACTATATTTACAAATACAAATTTTCATCCCGATCCAAGTTCTATAACTCTTTCCTAAATTCTACCTGCAAAGTAGAACAGAAACACATTACATTCCCCCTACACAAACCTTAATTAAAAAAAAAAAAACAAAAGCAAAAAAACCCAAACCAAAGACCATGAATTAAAAAGAATTTTAAAAAACAGCAAAAATGTTTTCCTATATTGTGTTTCTTAAAATACTCCATTAAAAAAAAAAAGATATATCCTTAAGCCATTTACATCAGAAGTTAGGGGACATTTAGGGGACAAAAAGATGATAGTTTTTAAGATACTTAGAGTAGCGGGATTAAAAGGAGTTTCCCCCAAACCTCTGCCAATGCCTAAAATCAGTAATATATATTTCACTTACATGCATACAGTTAATGTCATGCAGTCATGATATTTAGTTTCATCAACTGAAGCACAATATATTTCGATAGCCCTACAATAGATGTGATTATTCTTATAAAATAAAAACCCACATAGCTCCTTAGAGACCAAAAACTAGCATAAAAGATGGGTTTTGACACCGTAAGTGTCCATTTCTCACCCTTATTTACCTCTGCATCATTCCCTGCTGCTAGAGTACGCCCCCTCAATCCTTTTGTTTCACTCCTGTAAGCCCCTTTCCATTGAGCTGTAACTCAGAAGACCCATTGCCTGTTACTGAGTATCTGACCCACTTTTCATTTTTTATTCTTATTTAGCAATGACCTTGATATAGATTAAACTTACTGGGTTTCAAAAGCTGACTGGATTGACTTTTGCTGTATTCAAGGCCTCTTACTTCTTATTATTATTTTTGGAGAGAAGCAATGGGTGTTTTTTTTGTTGTGAAATAGCCTTTATTTCTACCTGTACCAGAAATGAGACTCATATTATCTCCCTTTCAAAAATAATAATTAGAAACCCCTACACATTGCACAGTAGCTCTCTATTTAATCCATCATAACATTTTCTTCTATATTATTGCATGTTTTGAAAATTTGGTTAGAGGTAGATTATTTTTGATTGATGTTTAATAGCAGCTTAAAATATAGAGCATTCTATAACAATTGTATAACTTTGAGAGCATTCTATAACAATTAACCTGAATACCGAGCTATATTCAATTTCCAGTCTCCCTGGGAAAACACTTCAGTCACTTTATGCAGACAATAAGAGCAGAAAATAATTTCAGTGTGACTAATAATACTTCTGATTCATATATGCTTGAAGAAATGGCTCAGTAAATTCAACCACCTGCATGTACAAAGTCCCCACACAAAGTCAGCAAGAGATTTCTGTATGGAAATGCGCAAGTTATAGAATAAGACTTTGATCACACAGTCAATTTCTTGTTGCAGCCTATGCTGCCTCTAGCTCTAGAATTCAGCTTTCTTCAGATTTTCTTTTACCCGCTGAGTTTTATCAATTTTGTTATTAACTTTTTGAAACGCTTGTATAAAAGATTAAATTCTATCACGCATATATTTACCATGGCCAAATAGGAGCCTGCTGGCTTTATTTATTGAAACTGAGAAATCACGTGCCCTTCTAAGGAAAAACTAATAATGTGTAGTCAAAACTGACTTCAAAGCACATCTGTAAAGAAACATGTTCACCGAGTTCATCACTACTTGGACTATGGTAAAACTAACCCCAAACTGATGCTATTTAGAATGCCTGAGACTGACTTCAGGAAAATCAAAGATCTCTCTACTCAAACTAAGTACTTTGGCAACTACAGTATCCATTTTGATGGTAGGAGGGGAAAAAAACCCCAAAACTCAAAATTCCATTTAATTTCCTTAAAAGTTGGAAAACCTGTCTCCAAACCTCTAACTATTTTTCTTTGCTTTTTTTTCTTTTTTTTTTTTTATTACAGCTTTAGTTTCTTATAAGCTCAAGTTCAATTTCCCATCTGGGTAACAGACACTGACACAGCATCACAAAATAGTCTGGATTGGAATGGACTTTTAGAGATCATCTAGTCCATGGGCAGGGACATCCTTCACTAGGTCACACCTGTCACTGCCTTACTGAAGGTAGCTCCTAAACTGTTACCTTACAGGCGGAGTTCAGGAGGAGTAATCTGAAATATTTTTAATACAGTGGGATTCTAAACTAATTGCACATGCAAAACCACATCTAAATAACCTTTAATACAGGCAGAGTGACAAACATTACTTTAGAAAAGGCTTTTGACACCTCCTCCTGCCTTGCTCTCCTGTAGAACCTGAGGAAGTGTGGACTGCAAGAACAAACTGCTAGTTGGGTAGAAAAAAGCTGGGCCACTAGATACATAGGGCAGTAGTCAAAGGTTTGCAGTACAGATGGTAGCTAGTTCCAAGCAGAGGGCTCCAGGCATTATTAAGTCCTACACTATTCAAAAGTTTGTTCAAGACCTGGATGAGGAGCCAGAACACACCCAGAGCAAATCTGCAGATGATGCTAAATGGGGAGGAAAATAAACAAGGAACTGATAACACTGAGGAGCAGAGCTTCAGTCCTGAGGGACCTTCAGAAACACAAGGACAGGGGCAACAAAAGTCTCACAGTTTACACTGAGACATAATTATGCATTTGGGAAGAATAACAACAGCCTGGTTGTGTACAGCCTGGTAAACAACTAGCTGAGTACCAACCCTGCTGAAAAGCATTTGAAGGTTACAGCAGATGCCAAGCTGAATATGAGACAACACATTCTCAGTGGAGCTGAAGCAAATTGCACATGGTGTAGTAATAGAAACAGGCACCAGCAGACTGAAGGAAATTCCTAGTTCCCTCTACTTGGTCCAAATGAAGCCACATGTAGAACGGTCAGTTCTGCATCCACAACCACCCCAGCTCAAGAGTGATATTCAAAACCAAAGAAAGTCTCTGTGCTGGGCTGCTAAGACAGTCAGGATCCCAGAGCACAGGATTTACAAGATGATGTTGAGGGAGCTGGATCTGTTTAGTAAGGTGAAGAGGTGGCTGAGATATAAGCAGATTTTAACCACATAGGGAGCAGCTACAAAGATGTGGAGTCTCTATAATGGCAACATAACGAAGATCCATGACCACAAATTGCAGCCTGCAAGCCTCAGGCTGAACATTAGGAGAATCTGTTTTCCTAGGAGAGGAGGACAGTATGTATGATGCTGAAAAACACTGTAGAAGCTCCATCCTTGCTTGGAGGTTGTCCAGACACCAGCTGAACTTGCCCTGGTGTTCGTGACACTTCAGGCAGAAGGCTGGGATGGAGGACTTCCAGAGGTCCCTTCTACCAATATTCCTGTGAGTCTATGTAACTAAAAACCATTGGGAGTATCTGTACATATTTACTGCTACAGAAGAGGTACAAGCTTTTGAAAAGTGTTGTTTCCTGTATGATAAAATAATGTAGAAATGTAACAAAAATGGATAAAGGAATGAATGCCCTGCATATAAAAAACAAGGTTGAAAAAAGGAAATTTAATTTAGAGATTGCATGAGTAAGGTGGAACATGGCAGAAAGATAAAACACAACTAGAAGAAGAGCAGGAAAAAAAAAGTGAGTGCCACAAATAGCTGTCTTACAATATGAAAATGAAAGAGAGGAGAAAAAGCAAAATTAAAACTTGGAAAAAAAAAAAAAAAAGGTCTATCTACAAAACTCAATTGAAGAACTTCATGCCACAATTCAACATTAAATCCCTGTTATTCCAAATATAAGGCCATCATTAAGTAGCAGACATTTTCAGGGAAGAAAAAAAAGCCTTTCAGATTTCAGTAACTGAGCACTCACTAACAGAATTTCTGAAATACTTCCTGAGCCCAGGACATTGCCAGCGTGTAGGGCAAGGCAGTTCACTGGTGGATCTGGAGAAGGCTTTGAACAGTGGAAAGGCTCTCACACACACAAAAGACAAGTTTGAAGCAGCTTCTACCTTTTAAAAGGTTGACAGCACTGAAGTACCTGTGTGACGGGAAACTGGAGCTTGATCTTTTATTTTTTCCATAATAATAAATCAAGTGACGATACAATTTATTCTACTATGCCTTTTGAAGTCCAGCTGTTAGAATTATGTGCTCTTAGCTCCAAAACAATACGTTATTACTGCCAAGTGCTATTTATCATTTCAGATGTTAAATTCTTACTGGTATTAGTTATTTATAGGGTAAAGCTAACTCAACTCTTAAAATGTAAAATAAGGATACAAAGTCTCCTTTGATGTATATCCTTTGAAATTTAAAAGTGTCATAAATCTTCCAGTTGGGTATCTTTCCAGTTTAAACCCATCAAATTATATGAATTTACCAGAAATGCTTTGTGCTGTTCAGTTTAAAGTAAGCCACCTATTCACTAGGTAATTCAACGTGCTTTGCATCAAGATTAGATAGTTGCAATTTACAGAGAGCATCTTCTATGAACAGCATTATAAACCTAGTTTTGGAGTACACTTTGTAGCAAATAGGAATAACCACCAACTCTGGTGGAAGCTTTTGCAGTGAACAGCACTCTATGATTGCAAGTATAGTCAAGACAAAATAATTAAAAAAAAAAAAAAGTATTTTCCATCAAGATGACAAGGCATCAGAATTCTCTTCATAGACACAGGAATGACATTACTTTAATTAAAAATGATTGGTTTCATAAGCTATTTGACATTCCAAGCCATGATAGATAGAGACTGCAAAAAATGAAAATCAGTCTGGCTGGTACATTAGGCCAGGTGTCAGGTTAAAGTTTAAACAATTCTAGAGGATGTTCTCCTCTTTAAATAAGCAGAAATATAATCAGGAAAAAAATTTCTATCTAGTAATTAACATTTAGCTTTAGCAGCAATTATAATCTAGAATATCATATTTTTAAACACGAAATACTAAGGGGAAAAAAAAGGAACTCAAATTTATTCAGACTACTAAAATTATTACATTACTATACACCTTATACATTATACCTCACATTATACTTCTGATCATTTTTATTTTAAAATTAACTTCTAAATGCCCTTTTATTTCCTGGTTAGAAATAACTACAGAGTCAAAAATACGCAAATAGACCCTGAATCAAGGGTGAATAAATGCACCCAAGCATCCTACAAAATCTAATGGTAGCACTGCATAATGTAACCCATTAGGTTTCATGCGAAGGGGGAAACAAATCAGGAAATAAATTTATCATGAGCTATCTTTATAGGAATAGAATGTTATTGCAGAGATTTAGTTGGAGGCAGAAAAAACAGTGCATGGCTTCAATCGTACAGTCATTATGACATGATGGCTTTACATTCTCTTTATATAATACGTCTGATTCTTCAGTATTAGGCATTTTAAGGAGTCATGTTACATAAAGCAGGTGCTTAAATTATGCCACTTAACAGATGAAAACAACAATGTAGGGAGTTTGTAGCTGTGATTTCAGATGAATAATGGCATCAGCAGTTGGGATTTGGAGAAATTTATTCCTTTCTACCTGAAGGCGACGGATAAAATTTTCCTAGACTGACACTAGAGGGTTTTTTAGTGGGGCTACAGTCATGAAAAAATAGAGGCAGTAAAAACAATTAAAGACAATAAAGGTCTTCACAATACAGGACTTCAACATAGACTGAGAGCTCAGGGAATTCAAATTGCTAATTTCTCGATTAGAAAGTAAAACCTTCAAGGGTAGCACAGTCAGTATATATATGAAAGAACAGGTAGGTTTTTTCCTTATTAAAAAAAACTCACAGCAGCATTGCATAAAGACCTCTAATGGCATTCACTTTCTTGATGAGATGGAGATTTATCTCAGAGCCTTTGATAAGTGAGATGTACAGCTAAAGAACAAATCAGTGCTCCCCCCTTTATATGACGAATAAATCGACCTTCTTAAGTATTTCATTTTAAAGCTCATTTTCAAGCCACTCCACATGTTATGCCTTAAAGCTCTCTTCAACTTATTATTCTTCTTTTGGGAAAGAAATGTCCCAGTATTCCTCTTGGACCATCAACTCCAAATTAAACTCAGTTTTGTGTATGTGAGGGGTGAAGTTTTATATTTGTTTGGTTTTGGGTTTTGTTGGTGGTGGGTTTTGAGGGGGGTTGAGGTGTTTTGTTTTTTTTTTGGTTTTTTTTTTTTTTGGTTTTTTTTTTGTTTGTTTGTTTTTTAATATGTACCAGGAAAACAGAAAGGCTCTTAATCTGCTATATCAGGTTATACATTATGATTTTTAACTCTTTTTTAAAGGCCTTCCTTCAATATAATATTCCTCAACCTGTTGCAGTCAATGACTTTTGACTCTAGCTAAATAACTTTCATTTAGGTTGGTTTGGTTTTGGGGTTTTATTTGTTTTAACACAACACTTACATGAATGTTTGATCTATAATGTCTTGTGTACAGCTCTCACCTTTCAGTAATAATCTCTGGCATCAATTCCAGGTCACTGATAAAAATATTGATTATGGAATCACCTGAGAGATTATAACATCCATTTATGTTCCAGAACTGACAAGACAGTTTTTAAACTTGTAAATGCATCTCTTACTATTTCATTTTATGTGGAATAAGAAAGGGTAATATAAAATTACATCAAAAGACTTAAAATGCATTAATCACCACTACTACTTTATCAAACAGCATGTAATCTAATTAAAAAGGCTGTAAGAAGGATGCACATGTAGGTAAAATTTTGTCTTAAACATTAATACCAGCAGAGAAAAGATATTCTTAGAACCTACGGTCAGAAGCTAGCTTGGGTACGTGCAGCAAAGAAGATGCAACATAAAGCTTTAAAGAGTATTCTCTTGCAGAAATACAAGTGTTCAGGCATGTCTCTGTTGTAAACACTAAAAGCCTGGCCAGAGAGTAACTGCAATATGCCTTTGTCAAGCCCCTTCTAGCTTTTCCTTACAGCACCAGACCCACCATAGACATGGAGCAGGAGAAGATACTATGCTTGACTGAGTGCAGGGATTACTAGGGTGCCCCAAACAAGAGAGAAGACAACAGCAAGTTTCAAAAGCATATCCAAGTATGTGCATAGCACAGCTCTTATGCAAAATCAAAATAGCTTCCCTTTCTATCTTGAAGCTATGGTAAGAGACTAACACAGCACTTCTCCTTTTATCCTGGCTTCTCTAAAGGAGAAAACCCAAACAATATATTTGCTAAAGTTTTAATTACAGGAAAAGTTTGAGATATAAAAAGAATCTTTAATTAAAAATTTTGCAGTGTTCTTCCACTGCTTTGAGAAAATGAAATACTGTAAAACACTAGATAAATTATTTTTGAGCTGGAAACCAATTACATTACATTCTGTTTGTAATACACCAACTTGCCTGAAGCTTGGAAAACATGAACACTGATACTTACGCTGGTTTCCAATGCTTTATTTTTTTTATGTTAAATGCCTTTGTTAATTCAGAAGAGCATGAAGAAGCAAAATATGGTATACATATATATAAACCCACATAGATAGGTAGAAAAAAGATGGACTGAAACCAGGCATCCCTACCTAATGGAAATGTGACATTTTGGAATGTTCCCTTGCATGAAAAGGATTTAAGAGCTTTTAAAGGTCCCTCCCAACATTTTGGCACTTTTTATTATTATAAATGTTAGTTTTACTTTCCCATGCCAAGGACTGAAGTGAAAGATCACATCACTCAAATAGCTGATATTTCTGTATGTGAAGGGCTTATCAGTAACTCGTGATGTGAGATACCCTGGAGGGTAGAATCCTGTTCTGACATTGTCTCACACCCCATTATCTCACACCCCAATAGGTAAAAATAACATGTCATAACAACTAAAATAAAGATGTAATCTCTGTGTGGTCCAGTGATCTCCAATATTTCCAGCTGAATACAGCTTGTTACAAGTACAGAGAAGGGCTGAACACAAGGACTCCTGTGCTCACATCGCAGGACTACTCCTCACACACAAGACAGTAGATTCAACACCAACAGGAGATCCAGTCCTTCCCTTGGAGGGACAAAGAGGTGCAAGTTGTAAAAACTGATTGGACACTGTTTTCTGGCAAACCCCAGAAAATGTATACGTTAGGAGCTGACTAACATGACCAGAGTAATTTGCTCAGCTCATCACTTCCTTCTGAAATGCCCATGAAAATGGTGGTCACCAGCAAGCACTGCAGGCTGGATCATTGCTCTGATCAACTCTTAGTATGTTATAGAGTCAAAAAGGTTCGATTAGGAAAAATAAAACAAACACAGATGCAACCCAAAAGCTAGAAAGATTTCTGAATAATAATATCAAAACAGACACATTCAGTTATGAGTGCAAGAGGGTTTTGCTTAAAAAAACCCACAGATTTATCAAAAAAAAATATAAAAAAACCCAAAACAAACAACCTCCAAAAGTTCTGAAACTACTCTGAAAAATCCAATCTAGAATGAAAGGATTAGCATTATAATATTCTTATAACTTTCAAGAACTCTAGAACTGCTATGCTGACTCAGACCCAAGTCAGTCCAACAGCACACCCTGTTCTTCCAGCTGTCAGTAAATTTCATTAGGAAAAGAATAGGACCAGTACAGAATGAGACTTTCCTGTCTGTAAAGACTGATGGATGTATCTTCTATTAGTTGGCCTAGGCTTTCTTTAGTCTATTTATACATTTGCCCAGCTGCGATCTTCAGAGTTCAAATGTGTTTAAAAGGAATTTGAAGCAATATGTTTAATGTTTCTACCCCTAATTTTACAGTTTCTTAGCTCTTCTTACATGTTTGAGAGTCATTATTCATAAGGAAGCTATTCCATGCTATCCATTTCTCCAATATTACAGTCATAAGAAGTAGTGCGAAGAGCTTCATGGCATATTTTCAGCAGGAATTTGGGTACAGATGGATGGAGTAGGACAATAGCATTCTCCAGGTTTTCAGTACTTCACTCATGAATTCCAAACCCATTATTTTTTATCTGACTAATCAATGACCTCAAGTTTTCAGAAGTTCAGAACATGTAACTTCTTATAAATATAGATAGTATACCTGAAGAAGACTACCTTCACCAAAATAACAGTGAGTGGGAAATAAAAGGGTTTCCACTGTAGAAGAAAATTTGCTTGTTTTCATTCTTAATGAGAATAACTTTACTCAGATAATGGTAGTAGTGTCTGGACTATTTCTATATGAATAACTGTTAATTTCTGTGGTTAGACATGCAAAACTTTAGGACATATTAAGATGTCTTTGGAACTTTTCCATCTTTTCTTCATATACTAAAGAAACATTCAAAGTTCTGAAAGACTTAAATTCCTTCCTTGTTTTTATGCACATGTGGAGCTTGGGAATCTTTTATCCTTTACCTGATGTTGAAGAGTTCAGCAAGGTAACTTGCCCCTCACACAAGAAAGGAGCATGTAGAGGTTTGAAGCTTTAAGTGTGCCTATCTAAGACCCTCTGTCCTGTAAATAAACATTCTCACATCATGAATACTGTGTTTAATTTTAAATTAGAAGAGATCGTGACATTAGGTACACCTCATAAAAACAGAAAGAAGCTAAATAATTTAAGGAATTAAAATAAATTTCACCTCAATAAATATGCTTTCAATTACAAAACAATTTCATCCTACTCAGTTTAAATTTCTCATCAAATAACCTATTAAATATAATTAAAAACGATGTTTTCCTTAGCAGGGGCCAGACATCTGCAAGCTACGGCTAAATTGTTTTTGCAGACAGTGACAGAGAATGACAGTCTTATTTAGTAAAATACTTCAAAGGGAAAACATTTTCTATTCTTGAGTTCACCTGATAATCTTCAGAAAAATGTTAGTCACTGTGACACAGAAAGAGCTAGGAAAACAATATCAATGCTTAGCTTTTACATAATTAAACTTTATAAAATTACACTTTGCAGCCATTCCAAAATTCAAAAGAAGTGATTTAGCCAGGACACTGGGGGAGAAGGGGAGGGGATAAAGACACTGAGAAGCAAATCCATGTTAGTACTGAATGCTTTCTTTTTACAGTAACCATATATAATGCTACATTAAGTCTGCAGAAACTTGTAGACAACTAAGTTAAAAACTACTGCACTCATTAAAAAAAAGTATGGCATATTTTGTTTTAACATGCTAGATTTAATGAAGGACAATTATGGGATGCACCTGGTTACAATGGTGCCTGCACACTTTCAGAAGAAAAAAAAAAACATTGCTGACATGACCTATATTTCTTTAGAAAAACAGCTCCCTATTAGTTTTTATGGATCATCTGCAAAGCCTATTCAAGCACAAACAGATCTGGTATTAGCCAACATACAGAGACCTCGAGGACAGACAGTGTCACAGATCAATATAATCTTTCCTAACACAATCATTCAATATCTTGGAAGATCAAGTTCTCACAGAAAATACATTTTAGAGCACATCAGAAGTTATTGGAAGATTTTGCTTTGAATGCAAATAAGTTTTCATCACTGCAGTCCCACAATTATTTTGATGTGGGAAATTCATTTTAATTATAGTTTGTTATATGTTGATTACATTTAAAATAATTTTGCCCCACAGATTCTATTTTGTGGTAATAGTTATAACATTTCTGCTATATTTAAGTGTCACTCCTTTTCTGGGACATTTTAAGTTCTGTCTCCCACTGTAAGAAGCTTCTGTGCAACACACTCACCTGCTACCAGTAAGCACCAATTCCTGGGCTGGGAAAACCAGTGAAAGCTTGAAAAGTATTATCACAAAACAAGCTACTTCACACGTATTTAATTGAGATTTTACCATCTGCTTTCTCTTTGTTTGAATGGTTTTTTCCTCTCTCAACATTTAAACGTTACTGGGAGACACGAATGAGCCAGACTGTTCGAACATTAAATATTAATAACAAGCAAAATGTTTGAGAATCGAATATTCTCTGTGCCTGTACTGCTGCTTATCCAGGAGGAGGCACTTACGATCTGGAAAAAACCCATAAACTGTGTCTGAGGCAGAAGTTGAAGTTACTTAAGTGTTTGGTATAAGGTTCTAATCAGAGGAAATGCACACATTTCTTATTTTCATGAGAACTGTGGATTGTTTATGTATGTATATAAAAACAATGAAATAAGGTGGTTGCGTACTGTTGAGTGATGATGACACTTAAGATGTTATCTCTGCCTTCTGATTATTTAAAATTGAATCATGTTGTTTAGCTGAATTATTATTATTTTGAAGTTTCAATAGATAGAGAAAATTATCTCAAAAAAAAAGTATGGCTGACTGCCACCTAATATCCTTGAATACCTGGACATCACAGGTAGACGTCAAGGACAAGTCAGTCAGGCATAGTGACTGCTACCTCACCTTACCTTTTTTTCCCCCCCTTTCTCATCATCCAAGACTACACTGGAAAACACAACTGGAGCTTTGACGAAATGACACTTAGCAACTATTTGGACATTCCCCTCACAGAAAACATAAAAAATAACAACCGAACAGGAGAATAATTTGGCTGACCACTAGAGTAGTTAGGATGGCAGAGAGTGAAACTGCAGACAACCAGATAATTGTACTTTCTGAGCTACAGGAGATATTGTGCTGTTTAATGATCCTTGACAGAGTTTTCTTCTAAGAATTTCTTGTAGTTTTTCCAAATTTGTATCTGACATACCTGAGCTATTATAGAGTAAAATAAATGAATAAAAAGAACAAACAAACAAAACCTCAAACAAACAAAAAGTCCAACACCAAACCAAACCCCCACAAAAAAATTCATCTACATTGTCAGCTAAAATGCACCACAATCCACACTAGAGTTCACACAACTCACAGGCAATTCCTAGCTTGGGAATCGTGAAATCGATCCCCACCAGAACTTTGTAACTCTCAGAACAACATTCCTGGGTGTGTGTTCTTTATTGCATTGTGACCACTAACACAATTAAGGATTAGACTATAAAATAAAAAGGGATGAGGCAAGACAGTAAGGAGATTAAATTGTGCAGAAATCATTCAAAGAAAGAAGAAGTTTTTAGAAAAATAACATCCCACTTGTGGCTCTGTGAAAATATTTTTCATTCAAACACAAAGTAGACAGAATAGTTTCATCATGCCTGTGGATTATGAATGCACTGATTTATTTTCACTGTGCAGAGTACCTGACTGTGTCTTCTGTGTAGAGCTAAAAGGGTGGACCTCCATTTCTGAAGGGAACCACTGAAGTTAAATACACATTCCACATAAATTATAATTGTATTAATTTTTGCTGTTCTTCCTGAAATTATTTCCCAAGCAAATGTTTAGTATTTGTGCCTTTAGAAAAAAAAAATATATAAAAGTCTTCAAATACCCATTAAAATACTTCAAGTAGTAGTCTCAGTATTCTAAGAGTAGAGGAATATATGTCTAAGCATGTTAAGTTAAAAACAAGTTAAGCATGTCTAAGTTAAAAACAGGTTATTTGCATAAATGCTTCAAAACTAATTTTATTTCTTCCATGACTGCAATAATATACGACATTTGATTTATTATTTGTGTTACAACAGTGTCTAACAGTTTACCTGGTAAAAATCCAACTTTGCTTAGAGTTATACAAAGAGGAAATAAAAACAACTGCTACCTATAACATAAAGCTCATGATCTAATAAATCATAGGCATTGAATAATGAATGTAACGGCCAGAAATGAGTAATGGAAAAATACATAAGAACTTGAATTTACATACACAGAAGAATTATTCATACACAGATGTTCTAGGTACATTAATTTAAATATTCAAATAAACAAGCCTACTCACTACGCACACTTTAACAATCCCTGAAGTTTCTATGCTATTCAGCATCAGCCTGTTGTTTTCTACACACTGTAGCAGAAGCAGCTGAAAAAATTGGCAGTTATTCGTATGCAAGGTAATTTAAAATGTGATAATGCTCCAAATAAACTGCTAATTAATTGAGAGCTAGTGCCACTGCTACTGAAATCAAGTTACTACTGTTTCTATGTTCGAAGGCAGGCACAGTGGTAAGGTGATAACTTGATGCCATTTATACAGGAAGGATGATGGAACTAGAATTATGTATTTGAGGGACTGAAGGAAGGATCCAGTAACAAAAAAAATTGGTTGGGGTGTCAGGTCCACATAGCTGATCAGAAACAGATTTCAATGGGTAGGAAGCTTTTCAGTAAAGCCACAGAACACAGAACTCCAATGTGACATGGCCTGACTCAGCATTTTACGCATGTCTTAGATGCTATAAATAATGAATTCCAAAAAACACAGGAATGGTGGGAAAATGCAAGTCAATAACAGAAGCCATATAGAAACTGAGCACAATTTAAAGGAGAGCAACAGATCTTTGGATAGAGAGGGAAACGGATGAGACACAGAGGTACTGCAGTCTTTTTTCCACCCCTTCTTACAGTCAGTGTTGGGGGAAAGTCTACGCATACTTTGCTTGCTCTGCATAACCATACGTAGGTCTATAAGTTCACACTTAATACATCACAGCAAGGTGTACAGGAGAGAGGAGAAAAAAAATAGAATTATTCCTACCATTGTAACTCAGAGCTAACATAAGCTCTTCAGGAGAGGTAGAGCTTTTCTTTTCACTGTTTCTGCTCACTGCAAGCCTCTCTTGTATTAAGTTGCATGTTTATTTTTAACCTCTACATACTTGCCCTCACAGAAGTAGATTGTCTTCTTAGATGATCAATTATAGTTCATACAGATTACTCTAGGCTACAGTTCCAGTCTCTTGTACATCTATACCTCCATCCATTATTCCTGCTACCTGGGAAGGGATCATTATTAACTTTAAGCCATTTATTAAACCTTTTCCTATTCCTCCACCCTCTTTAACATTTATCTTCTCAAACACTTCTCCTCACACATCCAAACTCCGTAGTGAAATACAGTCCTCTGAAACATTACTTTGACTTTCTCAGTGACTCAGCCACTTGATAATTAGCAAAGTCCCTACCAAGATTGATCACCTAGAGTCTAATTAAATACTCAGTGTGAACATTTCCTGATTACATTCAATTGCATTATGCAAAACTAACACCAAGCCCACCAAGCCCATACACCTATTCTTCCCTTGAGCAGTTAATGCCAGCAATGCTCACTTTTATAGCTTTGAATGTCCAGCTTAACTTTCCAAAGTTTGTTATTATAAAAGAGATTACTATTTTACATAATTCTGATATTTAAAATATTCAAATGCAATCCTTTTGCAGAATAAAATAACAAATAAGGGAAAACAATGGCTGCACATGATAACATCCCCTTCTCCAAAATCAGTAAGCCTTAGGAGGATGACTAGCAGATTTCCCTCTTATTCAGAAGGTCACCACTCTGCCACACTCCTCAGCTACTTACAAACAAAAGACTGCTGCACAAATCAATACACCACACAATGTAATTCATATAAAGGAAAACAAAATAATCAATGAGAAAACCCCAACAAACAAAAACACCCCACGCACCGATTTTCCTATGCCTTCACAACATTGCTGCTCATAGCAGCCGTGAAGCTGTAAAAGTACCACTAAAGCCAGAATTCAAGAATTTAACTTTCCCTTTTCCAAAGAGCCTAGTAAAATCAGATTTCTTCTTCAGAAAATAGGAACATTTGAAATTCAGAGACACTGCCCTAGTGAACTTTTAACAACAATGTCCACATGAAATCTGCAGATATGATGCTTTGAGAAGTGAAAGGGTACTGTAGAGACAAAAAGACCCAAAACCAAGAAGAAAAATAAAGATGAAAAAGGTCTTGGTGACATTTTTTCACCCTAGTGAAAAGGAAATTTTAGATTTACACGAGGTAAGCAAGACAAAAATAAAGGGTAAAAAAAAGTCACACAGTCTACAAAAAATAAAAATATAGCACTATTATTGATGTTAAAAAGTCTGTTTAAAATTGAAACTTCATCCAAAGAGTCAGTTTGAAAATTTTATTCTGGAAATATTCCCTAGCATTCTCACTTGTAAAGAAAATTGCTTTTCTGACATTCAGCTGCATGTGAAGAAAAAAAAAAAAAAAAACAAAAACCAATAAATCACTATCTCAATAAGGAATGCCTACTTACAAATTAATTTCAAAAGAAAAAAAATAATCCAGAACTATGAATTAAGAAATTCTCACAGGAAAAATACTCCTCTTCTCCCCCAGAAACAAAGAAAAGACATCCAGACACTGCTGTTCTTATCTGCATTTCTTCTTTCGGATATGGTTAGAGCTAAACCCTGGTTGCTCAGAGGACCTACCAATATAAAATTAACCTATATTATATTATTTGAGAGAACAAAAAGGTTGTAATTCTTCCTCCCTCCCTGAAAACCAGCAGGAGTAATCTGGTCTGTAGTTAGTTATCACAGCTTGTACAAAAAAAGCACAGAAATATTGGGAAAAGGACACAGGTAGGTGGTGTTTTTTGGTTGTGGTTTTTTTTTTTTTTTTTTTTTTTGTTAGAGCTAATTGTAAACAAATGAAATTATGGCTACATACTCTGTTTTAGTGAAATGGAATTTCTTTGTGCAGGTATTTCTCTTTTAATGATATTTTTTCTTGGGCACCTTTTTTAGATTCTGGCTTTAAATTCAGAGACGCTTATTTTAGGACCTAGCAAGTAAGGCACTGCTTTCTCTAGAAGAATCAGGGTGGCATCCTCCACCTTCACAATCATTCCTCCAAATACAGTTCACTCCAGTCCTCCTAGAGCCACAGGATGCTTACACTTCTAGAAAGAAATATCACCTCCAGCATAATTTTGTCACAAATTAAAAATTAATGACTGAACACTGTATGGTGTCTGGATATATGTATATTGAAAAGATTTTTTTTTTATGCTTTGTGAACATTTGATCCTTTTTTGAATGAAAATGAAGTCTTGAAATTCAAAAACACTCCAAACAAAAAACCAAACACCACCGCAGTCTCGTGTTGTTCTTAAGTCATCTATGCTTTAACCACTGTTCTACCAAGGTAATATAAGCAGGGCTCTATAATGTGTTTAACAGTATATGTAGGAGAAGGATACATTTCTCATCTTGATTGCAAGACACATTCTAGTATAAATGTTCTATCAGCCAGAAAACAAGTAAATTCAGAAAACAAGTGAGGAGGAGCTGTTTTAAATGCCCATCAAAGCATCAGAGTCTATCTTTTACCAACAGTATTAAATGTGCCTTCACTATATATCTTACAGAACAACAAAAGGTGAATTTGAAACATGTTTTCAAGTGGGGAAATTAACAAATTTCATCATTTAATCCCTCAATAAACTAGACCAAGCAAGGTATCCTGTCTTATAATATTGCAAACATCATATTAAAAAGACTTGACGTCATATGTAATGGTAACTTCACACTTAAAGCTCAACCATTACACAAAGATGGAGAAGTAAAAAGTAAAAATTCATCACAAGATTTATAACACAGTAAAACATGGACTTTAAAACCAGTTGTGTCTACAATACTAGTGGTTTTAGTTTTTTTATACTATCCAAAGTAGTTTCATTCTTTTTAACTTGAAGTTGACTGTTCTTACTTTTCCTTTTTATTAGGTACCACGTGAAATAGCCTTTGCTTATTTATGAAAGTTAGCAAACACATTATAGAAAATAATTCTGAATGAAGAGGTTTTGAATATCTGCTTACAATTACAAAAACAGTATTTTAAGAAAGTACCATTAAAAAAAAAATAATATAAAAATGGTGAATTTACCTAATGCGAATAAGAGTACATTTGTAGCAGCTCAGTGAAACTGTTTCCAAGAACACCTATCAGCGGATTCTGCACAAAATTTGATGCCTGTCAAGGAGAAACAAAACCTTTCAGCTACATTTATGCTTGCTTAGCTCCCAAGGGCATTTTTAGGCCTCCCTAATTAAGGGAATGCTATACTAGTGCTCCTGCAGTTGCAGGTAATTGGCAATCACTAACAGCAGGGTTCTGATGAGGATTTACTTTGTTAAAGTAGAAAAAAACCCCACCTAAAACAGAAACCTGTTTTCTCCTTTTATTTCTCTAAACCTAATCTTACAAACAATGGTAATGAATTCCAATTTAGCTTAGATTCCACTAGGTGAGTTATTCTATCAGTCAGTTACATGAAAAACTCAAAGAAATCAGTCATCAAAACAGGGATTTCTCATAGTTGCAAAATACTGAATTTTAGCAGTAAATGTTAAATTTTAAAGAGCAGGTTTATGTTGCTTTACAAATACTGATAATACAGAGACAGAGAAAAATCTTAAAAAAATTTTATCTGAAAATATAAACATATATTAAATGTTACCTATGAGATAATTATCACTATATATGCTGTGGTGTTGCAAAGTCCTTTAAGCTTCAAGTAACCCATGCAAGTTGGGAACCCGATCCTCACCAGCAACTTCTCACAGGCCTCTCTGCTTAGACAAACAGTTCAGAGGAGAGGAACTAACAGTGGATGAGGACCAAAGCAAGGACTAATTGAGAGAACTCAACTCATACAAGTCAACGGGAAGCAATGGGCTCAGATGTGCTGAGAAAACTGGCTGATGTACCTGCAAGACCCTTTTCTATCATCTTTGAAAAGTCATGGAGATGAGGGAAGGTCCCCAAAACCTGGAGAAAGATGTCCAAATAGAACAGATGTTGCAGCCATCTTCAAAAGAGTCCAAAAGGACAATCCAAGGATGTGGATAACTATGTGAGTAAAAGTGGGCTGAATAACTAGACTCACAGGGTAGTTGTTAATGGTCATCCCAGATCTGGAAACTGGTGACAAGTGGAGTACAAGAGGGGCCTTTTATGTTTAGTGTCTTTATCAATGATATGGAGGAGGCAATAAAGATGGGCCATCAAGACATTTTACTGAGATAAAAATAATCTGATCCAATCTGAAGGCTGGACAATTTCTGAAATTGTGTGTCTACAATTCTTATGTGGATATGCACGTGTGTCTTTATGTGTACACACTCACCTAAAACACTAAAGATTTCAAAACAATGTCTTTCATGTGTTCTCTTACAATAGCTAACCCAAGAATGAACTACCTAATGAAAAGTTTAATCATGTTAAATTCAGCTACAGTGAAAGACGATTGGACTTCTAAGCCTTCTGCTGAGGAGTGAAAAATGTAACAGAGCTCTTTTTCATTCTATGTAACTATTAAAAAAAAAAAACACTAAAAAACTGTTTAATATTACACTCCATTGTTACAAAAAAGGATTAAAATCATTAAAAGGTATTATCGAAGTCTTTTTCATAGAAGTTCTTGTACACTTCTGCAGATCATAAACGAACATTGCTATATAGCACTTTTCCTTTCCATTTTATTGTTACGAATCATACCCTTTTCTACTCCTTCAAGCTTTACCTATCTTAACTGCAGGAACCATTCACTCAGTGAGCAGTAGTTGCTTATTTGGCTTTTTTGGTTGGTCAGTATTAACAAATTAAGGTTTAATATCAAATGTAAATATTTCAATTAGTAGCTTATAAACAGGAAATATAAAAGGTATCTTACTTGTTCACCTCTTTAACCACAGAATGCATTCTTTTGAACAGTTATGTCTGCGAATTAGGTACACATTTCTATAGTCATTACAGCAGCTTAAACATTAAATAAGCATAATACAAGAGGAATGATACAGAATTAAAATACTTCTGAGAATGTATCCATTCATAAATACTGAAGTAAAAAAAAAAAAAAAGAGAGATTATTATTAAATAGAGTGCTTTTCTGGAAATAATTCTCCTAGCTTCAATTTGTAAATATATATATACACTTTATACAAAATACATACACTAAAATATGGGCACCTCTGCTCTGTATCCACCTTTAATTGCCCCCATTACCCTTTAAACAGCTCTGGTAAGTTAGGCAGATCAAATAAGAGGTCAAGAACTAAATAAAGAAGTCAATGATAGATGTAATTTTTGCAAGCCCTTACCCAGAAACTGTTTAACAAAATTATTTCCTATGGCACTAGGTGAACAAATAACCTACCTAAACTACTTCATTTTAAAGTTTTTATTTTTCTGTGACTAAAAATGCAAGAAGAGTAGGTATGAATTTAAAGCCTTTAGTTTATGACTTTTTTAAAGTTTGGCAACAGAACTGCTAGCAAATCTAACTTTTCTGGTTTTGTTAGGAGTGAAAATCAATTTCTCAAAATAATCACTGCATGTTAGGCTTTAACTATTTTGATTACACAAAGCAATTTTTAGACTCAACTGTTTGACCACAGGTTTCAAATTGAGAATATTTCACTGCTGAGGCACTGCTAGGGAAACAAATGAAATTACAGAATTATTCATAATTGGTATTACTTCTGACAGAATATATCTTTATAGTGAAGTAGAAATACTTTGATGGGAAACTAGGTTCTGCAAAACGTTCATCTCAAAAGTGAAAACTTTCATCTGAATCCTCATGGTGGAACAGAGACAGGCACCTGCCAAGTTTTGGGAGCTAAAATATTGGATCTTTCTTGTTTGGATGAAATTCAAAGTGTAAAGGTCAACAGAAACTCAAGAAGTACATTGATGAATTGAAGAGAAAGTTTAGAGAAGCAACAAACTATTAAAGGAGTAGGAAAAATACTGCAAAACCTTATACTTTATTTTGAAAGATTCAAGGACCTCCATCTTTAAATTTACAGAGAAGTCAAGGGGGTACAATCTGAAAGAAAATGCCTATTATCTGGAAAAATATTCTATAATGATGTTGTTCCAGTACCTAGGAACTAAATATAATAGCCAGGCACAATTCAACTAAAATGGATGTATGTAGTTGTGGATGTATGAAGTTAGACTAAATGACCACAATAGGTATTTTACCAGCTGTGTGATGAATTCATTCCCCCTCCTCCTTTCTTTTGTTGCCTTTTTTTTAAATTACAGTACTGCTTAGAGAAGATAATCACGTTAGAGTGATTATGATAGCAGCTACACTACATAAAAAACAACGCTATTTTTGATGTTTGCAAATTAACACAACAGGAAAGAAAGATTACAATGAGTTAGCAGTGAAATATCTCTTTACTGACTGGTTAAACAGAGATATTTTGGCTGACGGCCACTTCAGGGACCTGAGAACAACCATACCTTTCTAAGCAATAACCCCATATTTCTGTCAGTGCATTTATGGAAAGAGTGCTATAAAATAGCCAAATTCACAGAATATTTTGTATAATTAAACGTCTCTGAAGGGTATGCTGATGAGTAGGTAAACAAAATACATGCTGTTGATTGGATCGTGCTGAACATAATGGAAACTCTATGTGGTCAGAATTTAAGAATTCTGGTCTTTTAAAAACAGAACACATATAAACATTGTTTCCTGGCAACAAATTGCAAACAATATTATTGACTGGGTGCAATTTTAGAAACATGTCATACATCTGTCCTGTACATAAAGAACATATGCATATTAAATAAATTGTTTGCCACTACTTCCTGATCTATATGATGCTAAACCAATGAATGGTCTACAAACCGGATAGCTAAAATCAATCCAAAGTGCTCACTGCATAGCTTATCTTAAAGAATTACTGCATAATTCTTTAATCACTTGTTGGGTTTAGAGACTCATCACAGTACATAAAGGAAGAAATAGGAGGAAAATAAGAATTTTGTACTATATACTAGAGATTTCTAATCAAAACCAACAAACCTATGTAATTGACAAGAAAAGCTTAGATTCCAAAATAAATGAACCACATCCATATACATATTTTGTATATGAAAAAAGTAGCATATAGAAACTTTTAACTATATCTTTAACTGAAATCTTGAACTGAATATCTCAGGTCTCCTGATAATAGCATTAAAACAGTGAAATGTAAAGACAGATATTCTATAAAAGAAAAAAAAGTGGGGAAATATCTACATCTACACTGCTAAACGGGGCTAGGGAGTTAGATCAAGGGCTGGACCACCAACTCTCCACATTGAGTGACTGTTAGCACACCTCCTGGCATGGTTTTTGCCAAAGTTTTCCCCTCAAGCACACAGGGGAGAATACCCACCCACCTCATAGGCCGTTGCTGTAGGCAGCATGTACAAGCCTGAATCAGATTTGCATCCTCCTGTTATGCTTCAGCAGCCAAGGAAACTCTGCACCCTCAAACTCAAAATGGCTGCGTTACATGATAGGGCATGCAACTGCCTCACCTTCATTCTACGTAAAAACTGTATATGTTATTTCAGATAATGTAAACTAAAACTAAAAAATAGCAATTGCATTTTTGAATGAGAGCCGTATTGGATCCAGGATGGAGACAAACAAAATGCTAAGTACTATAGATGTACCTAATCTATGCTACTTGGCCTCTAGAACAATGGCTCTTCTTTGATCCTCATTAACTTTAGCAATAAATACATACCCAACAATAACAGAATAGTAGTAACACTTATTACTAATAAGATGTTGAAATAGTACGATGTTCAGGCAAAAAAAATAATATTTCATCATTTGTATAAATTTAAGACACCAATCCATCACTAACACCTTGAAACAATGGCAAAATGTAGCTTCATTCTGTCACTTACAAGGAATATATGTAACTCCTTCCCTACACTCACAGCTTAAGCTGAACCTCCTTGACCTGGATACCTGTTCAGTGAACATCATTTCTTTAGCAATGATGGTCTGGAAAAAGTATCTCAAAGCAACCATCATCTTTTTTATGTTTATTTCTGCCAAGTCATAGTCACAGGAGTTTGGTTCGCCTTCAATACACAAAAGCAGGTTCAGTTAGCATGGTTTTCTGGTGGTCTCTATCATAAAAACCAAACAAACTAACATAAAAAAAACCCCAAAAAACTCAAAAAACCCAATCAGAAAAAATCATGGACAACATGAAGGTATGACAGCAGTTATTTTTCCATTATTTTCCCCAGACAACAAAAAAATGTTCTCTGAGAACATTTATTACAGATGTAAACAATGCTTCAGAATGATAGCTTCAGTGTAGCTTTAGGAAATGGGTAAATTTACTCTCCCCTAATTTCAGTGCATCCTGAAAGCGCACAGAAGATTTAACAAGCACCACCTAAACTCATAAAATACAAGTTCAAAATATCCATCCAATATACATATGCTAATATTTTTTATTTAACAAGTGACAATTTTTCAAATCGCTGATATCGTATAAAACATGAGATATTCTGATCCTATAATTGCAAATACAGTATCCCCCCTACAAAGGGCGGCTGATGTTCCTAACAGAAAAGTCTATGTTGTCAGAAACCAATATGACAGCTTATTGTACTTGAATTTTTATGAAGCTGAATATAATTTAAGCAGTACTAGATGAATCCTATTGCAGATAACAAAGACAAGTCCGTGGAAGGGATTTTTAAGTACCAGTGGCTGTGGCTACTCCTAAATTGATTCAGGGAAGATTCAAGGATTTTAAAGAGTGGAACTCTGTTTAGAAATGCACTACTCACTATCCAAAAGAAAAAATAATAATAATAAAAAAAAGACTACAAACATAAATTGAAAAACAAAATCAATAGTAACATGGTACTTATGATAATCTACTCATTATCCAGAAAAATGAAGCACTAAGACCAACCTCATGGCTCACTGAGTTGCTGCACTGTTCAGTGGTTTTTGCCAAATCTCCCCTTACCACAGTTAAACTGGACAATTGGAATGCAAACTGAATGATCAGGTTAGAAAAGTTGCACAAGGAAGCATTAAGCAAAGCAAATCAATATGGGTGAAATGAGAGAAAACTACTTCATTTATGCAGAAGAGCCTTCCTAAAATAAGGATAGAAGGTCAAGGAGTGTAGAGCCATAGACTGCTATTTCTTGCATTCTTCTACAGCCTATAGAGTTTGTCTGCTCGCTATTGAGTGTCAAATCCTCCGAGTAAATTGGCATATTTGGATACAGTTCTGATCTCCTCAGTTTAACCTCAATTCCTTTAGGGCCAGAACAGTGACAAGTACCTGCTGCACTAAAGGAATGAGATATGAATGGGATCAGAGCTGAAGTGTAAGCCTAGCTCCTTTTTTTTACAAGTGACACAAGAGGCCTCAGTTTCCTTTTGATGAAGGGTTAAAATGAGCATTTTATTTCTATTCTTGTCATTTTACTTGCTGTTATTGTTTCTTTCTCTTTTTGTGAAATTGACATAAAATCAAACCAATGGAAGGCAACTGAAGTGTATGCTGACATGGTCTGGGGCATTTGTTCAGCCTTACTGTTGGCCAAGTGTTCTTGGCCTCTTTGTTGTGCCAGCATTAGCATTTCTGCAGGCTGTGCTGCTTGTAGCTAGATTTGAGAACTAATGTAACTAACTAACACTCTTTCTGTGTGACCACTAAGCTAGAAGTTTCAATAAGTCTGTCTACCATAGAATCATAGAATGGTTAGAGTTGGAAGAGACCTTAAAGATCATCTAGTTCTAAACCACCTGCCACGGGCAGGGACACCTCCCCCTAGAGCAGGTTGCTCAAAGCCCCATCCAGCCTGGCCTTGAACACCTCCAGGGATGGGGCATCCACACCTTCTCTGGGCAATCTCTTCCAATGCCTCACCAACCTTAAAAGAAAGCATTTCTTCCTGATATCTAATCTGAATCTCCTCTCTTTCCATTTAAAACTGTTACTCCTCATCCTATCACTACACTCCCCGATAAAGAGTCCCTCCCAATCTCTCCTGTAAGTTCCCTTTAGGGACTGGAAGGCTGCTATAATGTCTCCCTGGAGCCTCCTCTTCTCCAGGCTGAACAACCCCAACTCTCTTAGCCTGTCCTCACAGCAGAGCTGCTCCATCCTTCCAATCACCTTTGGGGCCCTCCTCTGGACCCTCTCCAAAAGGTCCATATTTTTCCTGTGCTGAGGACTCTGGAGCCGGACACAGTACACCAGGTTGGGTCTCACCAGAGCAGAGTGGAGGGGCAGAATCCCTTCCTTCACCCTGCTGGCCACGTTGCCTTTGATGGAGCCCAGGATGCCATTGGCTTTCTGGGCTGCCAGCACACATTGCCAGCTCATGTTGAGCTTCTCATCCACCAACACCCCCAAGTCCCTCTCCTCAGCACTGCTCCCAACCCATTCTCTGCCCTGTCTGTATTTGTGCTTGGGGTTGCCCCAACACATGCATATTACACAGTTTGACAGGTTTCAGCTGCGCAATAAAAAAGTATGAACCAGCATTAATCGGTGTAATCAAGTACACAGAAATAGCTCGTATAACTAGCTACTGGGGGAAATTATCGAGTAGAAAATGACCTTAACTGGGTTAATGCTGCCAACTGGCTTGCACGTATCTTAGAATTATTCACAGAGGTTTTGTGGTGCTACTGATAATTTCAGGTTCCCTTTAGGGAGCCCTGAGGTTTTAGCTGATGAGGCAAATGAGTAACATAGGACAAAGTCTCAAACTGCTCTTCCCAGCTGTGCCACTGTTAGATTGGGTAGTTCAAAATCTACCTCATTATATATGTAAAATGAAGAGTATAATCTTTTTTTTATTATTATTATTATTTCTACCATCATCTTCCTTTTGTTAGGAACCATATAGTGTTTTTGAGAAAAAGTCTGGCTCTCTGGAGACAGACACGGGGGCCTTCACTACACTTCTGTGGTGAAACAATAACAGTAACTATAAACACACAGCCCCTATTTCTTTATACATATTATACCAGAAGTCATTCTGCCCTTGTTTGCAATCACCCCAGTTTTGGGTTTTTTTCTTTCGAAGGGTTTAAAAGTGAGGCATTTTCATGCAGTGTTTTTGTGCTAAACACATTAATGTGCGTTTACAATAAGTATGATCCTCTGTTTTACACTGAAAAATCCTGTAAAGGCAAAACAGATGCTGGCATACAGACACATACTCTCCATTAACACCCCAGTCTTTCTTATCTTGTCTGCAGCCCAAGTATGGAAACCTATAAAAAAGATTGAAAATCACACACATCACTTCTCTGTTTCTTTATCAGACTCACATTTTCCAGTCCTAAATTGGGCTATTTTATTGTTGCCAATTTCTTTTGTCAGATTAGAATAGCAGGACTTATCCCCTTTATATCAGTACATATAGGAGGTAACTAAATTTCTTGGAAGTCATGTCTCATTGTAAACAGAATAGTGTAACATTATTCGTTTTCTATTTTAACTTTTTTTGTAGTTTCTAACAGCATTGTCCAGCAGAACAAGTATGAAAATTATACATTATTCCCTTTTGCACTGAAGAAATGCTGAAGAAGAATCAGAGAAACACAGAATCGTCTGGGTTGGAAGGGTCTTTTAAAAATTAGCTAGTCAACCCCCTCCAACATGGACAGGGAACTTTCCACTAAACCAGGTCACTCAAAGCACCATCCAGCCTGGCCTTGAATTCTTTCAGGGATGGGGCATCCACAACTTCTCTGTGCAACCTGTTCCAGTGCTTTGCCACCCACAGAGTGAAAAATTTCTTCCTGATATCTCATCTAAATCTCCCCTCTTTCAGTTTAAAACCATTCCCCCTCATCCTATTGCTACAGGCCCCAGTGAAAGCCTCTCTCCAAGTTTCTTATATACTCCCACTAAGTACTGAAAAGCATTAAGAAGACATTCAAGAATTTTGGAAATAAATTAAGAAACAATTAATAATTTAAGAAAAAAATGTAAAACATTAAGAAAAACATTCAAACAAAATAGAAATGGGGCTATCCATGTTGCATGGTGGGAATGTGTTAGTATGAATGTGGTAGTATAGTAGCATTGGTAGTATAGTAGCATCTTCAAAGCGTGTTTACCAAATTCGAGGACTGACCAATACTAATTTTCTATCATTTTTGACACTGTCAAACATCAACAAATAGATTCTATTTTTTTTTTGCCTACAAAAAAAAATGACAGATCTAGTTGTTAATCCAATGTGAAAAGATGAGTAGCGTCAGAGCTTCATCTTATTATCACACAAAAAGATGCTTTGCTTTCATCTAGATCAAGCTGGTGATACAGCAGGACATACCAGCACATTTGATAAGTGTTCTTCATCCTAAAGTCCTGCACCTCAAATTTCACGGCAAAATGGTTGTGCTTCATTATGTTCCTTATCTAGCTTGATATTAGTTTTCTAAACTTCTTGCAGGCCTGCATAAGCCATGGCAACAGCTCTGGGGGTGAATTTAAATTCATAGTTTTAGTTTGGGCGTGAATCTGCTGAAGATTATCTCCAGATCATTCCCATTTACATTGCTTAACTCTCAAAGCACATGAAAACCAGAGTCTTTTCCCGTGAAACTCCTAATGTGTTCTAACCACTAACGGGTATTCAGTCCATGGGAAATATGACTCATGACAATAAGAGCATGCTTCATATTTTATCACTTTCACTCCAAAACTTTCAACTTTATGAAGGAGATGAAAAGAGTTAATCTCACTTCATTAACAAAAAAATGCATCCTAAAAGGAGCCTTTCTCATAAGCAGTTTGATATCTATGATGATATAAAATAAGAAAGTGAGCCCAGTATGCTGAGCAGAAATCAACAAGAAGGCAGCCACATACCCAGATGCTACTGCTGCTGCAGAAAAGCAGGTTTTTTTTAGTTCACCATCTGGAGCCTACTGCTGCCAAGCACATCTTGTGAGTAGTCAACGGTCCTGAATCCATCACTAAGGCACATTACCTAAGATGGTAAAGGATTACACAAAGCCAATTCTCTAGTACCAGCAAGAAAGACTAACTGAAATTGTCATGTGTCAACCCAATCTGGAGAAGTTGGTTCAAAATGAGATTTCCACATACAAAAGTGCAGCCTATATTTTAAATCTTGGGCTAAAATTTTCAAAAATGTAATAATACCAATTGTGAGAACAATGGAATATTTTTTAGTGTTGTTTTGTATGTTTTTGCTTTCTGTTTTTGATTTCTTTTCAAGCATGGCCTATTTACATTATGGATACACAGCTTTGGTACATGATCACATACCAGATGCTAATGTTTTAGACTATAAAGGGGTGCAAATAAAACAACAGAGGCAAATTACACTAGAGTGCCTATATCCCGTTCTCTTTCACTGTTTCATTTCTAGTTTACATGTGCACTAATCCGTATGAATTGAGTCAATCATCAAAAGCAACTAAAATATAATTCATGCAATCATCAGACTATTCCATTAGTCGTAATTCTACTAAACTCAAGATCATATTCATAAAAATCTAGATTTCTTAAGCATGGTCGTTATGAAAATAATTTAGATGCAGAGAGGACTGTAAAAGCCTAATTTTTAAGCCTTAAAACATTATCTGATGAGAGACACATGCAAACAATAAGATTCTGTTTCAATCTTATTTTATTTTCCTTAAACTGAATACTTTTTTGCTTGTTGAGACAGGAACACAAGCTGTGACTTAAACCAGGGTTATACGACTAGAAGAGATATCCTTACTCATAAAGCCCAGTTCCTTGGCTTTCACTGGACAGTAACATTATTCACTCAGTAAGGTCTCTGATTTTATTATCCGTTCAATGCCAGGCGCTGGCTTTATCGAAGAACAGCCAGAAAAGTGTAGCATCATGAATATTCACACACATGCTGTGGGAATATTGACAGAAAGGCAATGTGGAAAATCACATCTACACTAGAGCGCAGTTAGCAAGTAAATAAATAAATAAAGCGCTTCTGGCAGCAGAAAAAAGCTATTATTTTTCTAAATTGTAAATGACTACATCCTTGTCATAAGGGGCAGTGAGTGTTTACTCCTTCCAAGGGCAGACAGACTTTGACTTAGACAGCAATGATTACTAGTTTCTATTAAGAATCAGGATTACTTCTCCAGTGTAATCTTAGACTTCAATGCACGGTTTATGGGATGGAATAGGCACAACCTATCTGTATATTGAAGTCAGTTCAGGTTCTGTGGGTTCTGGACATTTCTTAGTGTCCTCACTGTGCAACCAAGTCTGACATTGTCAGTGGCTGAATGCCAAGACCCCACTCACCCTCTTCCCATATTCCTGTTTTATCCCATGAAAGAAACAGATAATCTTGTGAGTCTCCAGCCTCAGATTCCTGTATTACCTGATCATGTAAGGTGACTTGTGGTTAAGCCTAGCCAAACAATGGAATCTTTCAAACACTGCAGGTCTGTGCATTGGTATGATACAGCTAATGCATTTAAATAGTAATTTACTGTAGTGGATTTCAATGTGTGCATGCAGTTAAATATGTTTCCAAAAAAATGCAGCAGTCCAGAATAATATACCACAAATACATGTAGCAGACCAGAATACACTCTGAAACAGTGATGTAAATTAACTACATCTCTTTCACCAAAAGTTATTTGGATTTCAAATTGCTTTTTATTTTCTAGACTATGGAACCTTAAATCACAACACCAACTACCCCCAAAATAACAATGTCCTCTCTAAATTTTCATTTTCAGTGATGATTTGTTCTTAAGTACAAGTTCTGAAAATTAAGGTAATAGTGGTAGGAAATGTGCCACTAATAGGATCAAAATGCATTTTCTGAGTTTTATATATACTAAGCCTGTATTTGACTTACATGATCACACCTAGTTTTGATGGTTTGTATAGCAAAGACCACATCCAGGAATTTATACGATATTTTTATATGGCATGTCACAATGTACTGTGCACCAGAGCACAGCAAAAGGAGCTTATATATGGCAACTGCTTGCTAAGTTTCCTCTCCTTTTGATGCTGCAAATAGTCTTTTATTTCTACATATATAATTTTGAGTTTCCACTATACTAAAATATATAATCTGGGCTGTATCCATTTCACAAGTAAATTCAAAAGTATTTATTTTCACTGAAGAAAATATGGTGACGGAAAGTCTGTATTCTAACTTTAATATGTTAGTGTTACTACTATTAAGTTACTTCAAATATTTTTTCTGTTATTTTATGTAATACTGGAATAACTTGTGAACTATAATTTCCGGAATCATAATTCATGATTCTGACTACGAATATTTTTTTTTTGCCATTCTAAAAACAATGGTGGTTTTCATTTATAAGAAATTCATCGCATTTCCTTCATTCTGATATTTGAATGTGGTTTATAACATTTCTTGAAGCCTTCACATCCATCCTTCAGCTAAAGCTCTGCAGATTTTTTCCCCCTCTTTTCTGATATATGTATGTGATCTAAAATAACTGACAGGGTTTATCCTTTAAACAGGTCCCAGTTATGGTCCTTCACTTAATTTTCTGTGTATATTCTCTCTGTAAATCATTAATGGTATAGCACAGTAGGTTGTAGAATGTTTTTAAGAAAATATTTTACTCTACATTGTAGCATAATTAATGTTATCCAAAAAAGAAGTATAAGTCTCTGGAATTTAAGGGGAAAAAAACCACTGAAAAAAACTTCTGTCTAAAAAAGCCCCATACAACTGTATGTTTTATTTTATATGCTTGAAAAAGAAGGCAGTGGGGGATAGGTTTGAAAAGTTTTCCAAAAATCCTAAAGATCAAAGAAATTCATCAGCTATAGACCAAGGAAAAGTAACATTAACCTTTATTTCTTGCATTGCTTTTTATTTCAGGCTAAGATTAATTTTATTTTTTTTTTTTCTGAATTCAGTGTGGATATTTATCACCACTCCACAAATAATTCAGAATGTTATTGGTGCTTTGCTATCTCATGAGAGGAGGAGGCGGGGTCAGCGCCATCAGCAGTGAGCCTATAGTGTGCTTTAACTAAGAATAACTTGGTGAGATACTGTTACTGATGTAACCTACTAGTGAATTAATATATTATGCAAAACTTCCCATCGTGAATTTAGAAAACATAATCAACACTTTTCTAAAGCTTTCTGTACTCCCACAGTAAAAGAAAATGTGCGTTTCCATACTTTACTATCACAACATCATTTTCAAAATAGGCTTAGAATATTCACATCCACCTACCTTTTTGTCAAAGATAGCTTTGCACTAGATTAACCTGCAATGATTTGAACATGCTGCTTTATCTCAATAACAATAGAGCTTGGGATTCGCATTGCTTTGTTGCAAATAAAGCTGTGAAGTTAAGTCTCATTAAGCTCCTTGATACAGTTTGGCTGTGCTAGGAAGCACGAAGCTTAGTTTTCTTTCTTGTATGACTGTATCAATCACCAGCGCCGTTCAGGAAGGAAAGAACACTGCATTGTATGAAGGTTATTAGACTAGAACCCGAGCAGGTTTTCTGCCATTTTCCAGACCTCTTAAAATAAGCGTCATTATTCATGTCAAAGAATGCAAAAATGAGAGGTTTACTTCACCCAAACAGATTTCTACCTTGCTGTAGAACACTTCACTATATTACTTCATGAAAAGAATTTCTAATGAATGCTACAGAGCTCATCACAACACATCCATATGCTGCGAGTTGGGGAAAAATTGATTTTTTGATAGTACATTGTTTAGGCTGTTTTCTACTGTCATGACTTCTAGCAAGTTTTAGAAAGGAAATACAAGAAAGTCCAACTGTGTATGTGAATCCATGGTCTGAGGTAATGAATACTAGAATTTGCTGGGATTTTGGGAGCACCCTATAAGAAGACAGAAAAAAAAAATTTAGTCTTCATGGCTTCACAATTATAAGCACATTGATGGTGAGGATTTGGAAGAGGAAAAAATCAGAAAATAAGTCATAGGCTTTACTCTAAGATACTCAAATTATGTTTTGCAGAATATCTACTTTTTTTTCTGGTTTATTGTTGTTAATTCTCATTTAGCTGATAGCTGAGAAATATTCTTGGTGGGAGGCAGGGTTCAACTCAGTAGTTAAATGGAAATACCTGATCTAACCACAGAGCCAAGGTATATTATTTGGCACACTGCTGCCTTGCAGACTGAGTTATCAGCTTGTTTCTAAAAAGGATAGAAGATGTTGCCTACATTCTGTTGCAATGAGCTTAGAAATTTTTTGGCAAGCAGCAGACATCTAAAACCAAATAGACTGCTCTGTTTATTATAGATGATTTGTTTAAATAGGTCCCATTCTGAAGGCCATAGGAAGGAACACACACTAGATTTGGCTTTCTTCTATTGACAAAATTAAGGAATGGCCTGGTAGGAGTAGGGAGCAGGATCTATGCCATGGTGCATTAAGGTGAGCTCACACTAAAGATTCACATATAGCTAATATCACTACTTTGGGACCCCTGAGATAATTACATTAAGCCCAGCAATAGAACATGATCAACTTCCATTTCATTGGAGTAACAGAATAGGACTGACCATATCCATTCTTCGTACGCATCCTGTCATGTATAATTGAAAAACAATAGATGGATTGGCTGATTCAGGTGGAATTCTGGGATTCCCTTATGGAGCAAAGTGAGATACGACTGCAGCATAATTCTGCCCCTGTGAAATAGCTTTAAGTTTACATCATATGGTAAAAATTCACCACCTCACTGCCAGACTCTTCAAGATAAAGAAATTAAAAAAGGTCTTGCAAACAAAACACACAGTGGACAAATAATGGTTCAAGACAACAGCTTGGAAGTACAGTGTTCAGATGTCTTATAGGGTGAATATTAATAAATCTATCTGTTTCAGGAACTTTCATACCAAGAAGTGTTATGAACGTGGCCATGACGAAACAGCTGTGGGACCAAGAGTGTGTGAGGCAACTCCATGTCCACGTATGAACTGTGTGATTTGGTAACACATTATGTTTGAAATTTTGTTTCAGCAAGGAGCTGTGTGGCAGCAAATCCTGATGTAAGTTATTTTTGGAGACATACTGACATTTGTTACCTTTGATATTGAAATGTTTCAGAGACCGCTTTTATGAGAGACTTCTGTAGTCATTTGTATTGAGTTGCCAGTATCTATTAATGAAGTCATTGATGTTTCACAGAAGGCATCACACTAATAGTTTTTATCATGTTTTCAAGATACCATGTGCCAAATTAATCATTCCCCTGCTGAAAGGTGATTAGGGAACTTCCCAGACTGGGACTTCCTGACTCAGATAAATTTATCAATGGTTATTGAGTCTTTAAGTTACAGAACTGTTCTCTAATATCAGTAATCCTTGTATGGAAACAGTCCAGACTGTTTTCTTAAACCTACACTGAATTCTGTCATTAATATCCCAGGTACAAATATAAAATAGGTCCACTTAACTAAATTTCTTTGATTTCATCTTCTTTTAATAAACAGAAGGCTGAAAAGAAGTTAAATTAAGGTCCAACTGGGACCTTAATTTATCAATGGACAAGTACGTTGTTACTTAAATAACCCTTGGAAGATTTGATTACATTTGTTTTAGTCACACCCTTCCAGTTCCCATGGACATAGTACACAATGACATGCAAAGATCCTATATGACCACTGAGCATCATGAGGTAGAAACAGTTACAAGCGCATTATCATAGCAGTTTTACACTGTACATCCTCAGTGCTGACCAGAAGAATCAAGAATCAATTAAGAATTAAATGTAACAGAATGAACTAGGAGTGTTGATGAAAATCCCTCATAAGGTGCAAGCTTTTTCATACTTCTGTACAGTTTTCTTAAATGACTGTGCAACATGTGAAATAAAATTATATTATCTTATAATTTGTTATATCCTTTAAAACTGCACTAAATGCCAAGACTTTACCTTTAAAAAATAAGTATTTTAAAATTATAATAATCTTTTTTCCTACCCTTCTATCTTCATATATTTATTTAAGTTCACCTAACATGTATGCAAACAATTTCCATAATCACAGCAAGTACAGAAACAACTCAAACATATATACTCTGAGTTATCTATATTTTTATAAGATAAAAACACACATTTTTCTAACCAATTAATGGAGAAAAAAAAAGAGACATTAGTGATAGAGAAACTTCTAAGAAGGAGGAAAAGGTCTTATTTAGAGCAGGATTTGATACTTCCAGATCCAGTGAGTCTGCAAGTGTCCTTCCTCCCCCCCCCTCCCCACCATAGCATTTGCACCAGAATTGTGTGCCAGTGTAGCATTTGCCAAGGTAAAGAAGAGACAGGATGAGACAGGATGGCTTTTATATATTTCTGTAAGAATAAGGAAGAATCAAGCCCAGAAATATCATTCATTTTTAGCCTTCACATTTTTTTTTCCTTTTTTATACTGTTACAGAGTCCTGTCTTTTCTTTTAACAATACTAACTGGAAATGCTACTTCATTTTCCAATTCTAGTTGGAAAAGAAAGCTATGTACTAGAATTTTACTGATACAATTGGTTATAATATATTTAGCATTTTCCAGGAGATACAAGAAGAGAGGCAGATTGTCCCTAAGACTAACTGGAAAATCCAGGACAAGCCACTTCTGCTGCCTTCAGGTGAAAGAGGTTACAGCAAAGTTAGATGTCCTACAAACAAAAAAACCCCGACACTCAGGCATCCCTTCCACACCCCAGCAGCAGGAGAGGTAGGGAAAAGAGATGATTTATGACAGAGATGCCATGCTGATTAACAGGAATGTAACATTTTTTTTTTTCTATTTATAAGAAAATACCAGCATAATGATGTTTTTCATAAGTGAAAGATTTACGGTTTGGAGCATCACTGCAGTCTGCTCCAAATCTTCCTGTGAACTTTCCTCTCTCCTAGGGATGAATCCATTCTGCTGTTTCCTCCCTCCCCCCAAACTGTTCAAAACTATTCTCCCACCACTTACATTCCATTTCTGAGATGTTTCTAATGAATACCGCAAGACATGCACAAACGTAGACTTTTCTAAAAATAACCTATGGCAGACACAGCTGCACTCACTGGGAATGAGCGTGGAGAAGCAGCGTGAAAGATCTCCCAGCCATGTAATCTTGCGAGCGTGCGCTGCCTCTGGCAACACTCACAGAGCTTTAGCCATCCCTTCTCCCAGAGTATTTACCTCTGTCTTACTACTATCCCATACACCACGTTCTGTAAAGATAATGACTGCTACATAATTAAACCATGAAGGCATACAGCTAACACGACATTAAATAACACAAAGTTTATGCTATGGGCTTCTGAAATTTAGTGCATGAAGTATAAATTGATTTTTCTAGCAGTATTACTGAACATGCCATGATCTTACCAGGTCACTGCATCTCTAGTAACATAGTTCTGCATCACTATAAGATTACCCTGAAGCAGGGTTGTTATCTGCTACAGGACTTTTGAAGCATGTTAATATCCCAGCAGATAATGACCAAATTTTAAATTATATTTGTAGCTTGATATAAGACAAGTTTGGTTTATATTGTCAAGCTTTTGTGCTACACCAGCAGTGAAGCATAGATGACTTCTAAATCAAGAAACACTTTTTCTAATTTTGGTCTTATGATGTACCTTACGAAAATACCAGCAATAATCCAGCACAGTTAATATTGTATGAAACAAATCTTTGTCTGAAAACAAAATCGTCTGCAAAGAAATAGTTACAGAAACAAGGCACAGACAGTTACTTACACTGCTCGCTGCAGGAGTCTTAGCTAAGGCACATACAGAGACTAATATTCTAAAGATATAAAGTTATTTTTTGTGGTATTCTTTCTTTTATGATCTAGTGATATCTAATGTCCTGTATCTTTTAGGGCTAATTTTCACATTAAGATATTACCAAAATAACTGACCACAGGCTTAAGTTTCAATTCATAATAAATATGAACAGTCTATCGGTTGCATTTACTGTCCTTTTTTTTTTGACCTTTTTCCTGGAAAACAGTTGTTCTCCCAAATGTGCTTTATGTAAGTTTTATATTCTTTCTGCATCTAAGCATACTCAATTAAATTTAAAGAAAATACATATTTTTTTTCCACAGTAGTGGTGGAAATCATTATGACCAGAGTTGAAAAGCATTTTCCTTTACTATTAAAATTTAATATTGAGAAAAAAAAAAAGAAAAAGCAGGTAAGGGTCCAAATCTTTTTTTACTAGGATGACCTCTTAGTAGATTTCTGCCTCTCACTGTAACCAGTATTGCTGACACTTTTAAAGCAAAAAGACAATGACCAGTCACTTATTTGAACTTTTTTGTGAGTGGTTGACTAACCTTTAATTTATCCAAAGTACAACGGCTCCAGAGAAACCCAAAGTGCTCTAAAAATTATTACTGAAATGTTTCCAGAGTTAGAACTTTTTTAGACTGTAGTTGATTCTTCCTGTTTCAGGAGACCAGGAGACTTCCATTTGCCTGAATTTCTTTGTATTTTGAATACAAGATATGAGTGCTTTGATTTCCTATATAGTTTCCTAGTATATATGGGATATATCATGTAATATATCAATCGCTCTGAGGTTTTACTGTACTCATTACTTAAAAAATAATTGAACCTATATTGGAAAATGTGGCTGTTCATCTGCTATATTTCTGGTAATTCATTTCCGTTCAAGTGCAGATATTCAATGGTCCACTCAGTTATTCTCCCAAAATTGAGTTCATATCTTAATACCAACGGGCTTCCCTGAGGCTACTCTATTAATCTAATAATTACCAGGCTGCACAGGGGCATTAATAATTAACATATTACTTTATTTCTCATTTATTTGTAATCTATTCCTCCAATCCCAGCTCCCATGGAGGGGAAATTTAAATGTAACTCATTAAAATGTCAAAAGCTAACAGTAAACACAATTTATTCCTTTGCAAAGCAAACAGTGCTTTCTCTGTTGAAAGATTTAATCTCAAATTTGTGTTTTAATATTCTAAATATGTTATGCTAAACTCATTTGTAGCTGACAATATTTAGTATTCCAGCTAAAGGAAAAAAGGTGATTTTTGGCAAATCACAACAGATTAAGGCAACTGTTTCTATAATCAAATGACTGGTTCTGCATATGGAAGGGAGAGTAGATAATGTCATTTATCTTCATCTTGGCAAAGCTTTTGGATAAAGTTTCCCACTTTATCCTGATAGCCAAACAAAGGACATGTGGTCTGGATGAGTGAACTGTAAAATGGGTGGAAAATTGGCCAAACCATCAGTAGAAAACAGAAGAAGAGGTACAGAGCAACACTGACAAGCAATGTCATATGACCAAGCAGTGCATCGCTTCGCTCAGCATCAAAATCAACCAATCCCAAACTTTTTGTCTAGTAGCCATTACACTGAAAAGTTAACGTGCTGCTGTTATTCACATAGACGGACTGATGTCTCAGAATCCAATAATAAACACTGCCCAAACAGACATTTGAAGAGATTTTGTACTTGTGCTTTCCTTAGGTCTTTACTGCACTGAACTACCTGTGGAGTTATGCAGGGAGACTATTAATTTGGAGAGTATGGTCAAGTTTTCTACTTTATTAGTTTAGATATATGTAAATAAGTATGAGTATGCATAAGCAGTCGCATATACAAAGAGATTTATAAGTTTTCATGTGCTTGTTATTATGTGCCATTTATGAACTGTATATAATTTTTAATATACTTAGTGGAGATTTAATCCTTCTGAAAGGAAAATACAAATGAAAATTGTCATTGGCAAACAAGGACTTTTTCAAACCTACAGCAAAATCACAGAATCATTCATGGTTGGAAAGGACCTTTGAGATCATCGAGTCTGACCAAAAAAAAAAAACCAACCCAAAAAAAAACCCCCAAACAAATAAACAAGCAAAAACACACACCCACCCACAGACAGACAAAACCCAACAATCTCGGGCATTAGAGCATGCCCTGAAGTGCCATGTCTACACGTTTCTTAAATACCTCCAGGGATTGCGACTCCACCACCTCCCTGGGCAGGCTGTTCCAGTGCCTGACCACTCTCTCCATGAAGTAATTCTTCCTAATATCTAATCTAAACTTCCCCTGCTGCAACTTCAGACCATTTCCTCTGTTCCTGTCATCATTGCCTTGGGAGAAGAGGCCAACACTCACCTCTCTACAACCTCCTTTCAGGTAGTTGTAGAGGGCAATGAGATCCGCCCTCAGCCTCCTCTTCTCCAAAATAAACGTGCTCAGTTCCCTCAGCCTTTCCTCATATGACTTTTTTTCTAGACCCCTCACCAGCTTGGTGGCTCTCCTCTGGACACGCTCCAGCACTTCAATGTCCTTCCTGTAGTGAAGGGCCCAGAACTGAACCCAGTACTCAAGGTGAGGCCTCACCAGTGCCGAGTACAGAGGCACGATGACTTCCCTCCTCCTGCTGGCCACGCTATTCCTGATACAAGCCAGGAGGCTGTTGGCCTTCTTGGCCACCTGGGCACACTGCTGGCTCATGTTAAGCCTGCTTTCCACGAACACCCCCAGGTCCTATTCTGCTGGCCAGATTTCCAGCCACTCTTCCCCAAGCCTGTAGCATTGCCTGGGGTTGTTGTGACTGAAATGCAGGACCCGGCACTTGGCCTTATTAAACCTCATCCCATTGGCCTTGGCCCATTGATCCAACCAAAATAAAAATAATAGTTAGATTTTAATGGGATAAAGATTTTACATCCTGCTAAATTTTGATTAATATTCTTGAGTGCTTTGTGAAGGTTCAGAAAAATTCATCAATAGATCTGCAAGGATATTGATAAAGGAAGTCTGCAAAGAGCTCAGACAAGAGGTTAATGCACTTGAAAAATTGCAGTGCCCTGTAAATTACAGCAAACATTTCCTGCTTTTTAATTTTAATCCTTACTTTCATGTTATGGTTTAAATATAAGTGGAGAAAGGGTCAACTAGAGTAAAGAGAAATGAGTAATGCTCAAATACACAGCATATAATCACTGAGCAAATGATATTTAATATTTTTGAATCAGCTGCTGTTTAGGCACAGCATATGACTCTAATTCCAAATTCTTTTCATTCATATAAGTTATTAACTTTTAGGGATTTTAATCATAAATTGTCAATGAATCATGGTACACACTTCTAGCTGGACATGGACATAGCCTTTCAAATAACATTGAAAATATTACATATTTCTGCATCAAAAGAAGTAACCACAGAGCACTATGAAAGAAAGGACTGTATTACTTCTCTGTAAGACACTCATTATTTTACCATGCCTTCTATCACTATTAATGACTGTTTAATTAGGAGTCAATTATCCAACATTATTAGATAATTCTTGCATATATTGCATAAACTGAAAAACTGTTAGAGCAAAACTATTAAGAAAATTAAATTCTCAAATCTTAGAGTATCCTAAGATATATCCTATTTCCTTATATCCAGGTATTCCAAAATTTGAGGATCAAATGTTATCATCCCTTCCACTGTTTACTGCAGTAATGTTCCTACTGGACTTAAAAAGAATTTCAAATAAAACATTCAGGTTAAAGTCCCTTCCTTTTTATCTTCCAACTTCACTTACTTTTAGAGTTCACTTATAGTACTTAATTCTAATATTATAAAAGGTAAAAAAATCCATGAAAGACATTGGAGTAAATTACAAATACCACAGAAAGTTTCAGAATATGTTCTTTAATTCCGTATAGATTTTTGCTAAGTTTCCAGGAAGCACAAAAGCACAGTTCATAAATCTACATAAAGGTGTCGTGGTCAAAACCATGACATAGTGGTGAGTAACCTTGAGCACTATTACCGCCATGTATAAAGAAGTTACTAATCTGTTAATGAAGATAACGTTACAAACATCTGTGGGGAAATATTTGGCATATGGAAATGCAATGTTTTATCAAAAAATTAAATTTAGTTTTCAACCCATGCTACAGCTTTGAATTCTATCTCTATCATTTATGACTAACAAAAGGCATGGTCCATTGCTTTGGACAGACTACTATTTCTTGTACTACTGAACCTACACAGGCTTTTGAATACAAGCATGTTTTTTTATGCGAAGTTACACACCCCACTTCAGAGATTCCACTTCAGGGTAGTGCCAAACTGAAGGAAGGTCTCTGAAGAGAGGCCCATACCCACCCCACTCTCTCCTTTTGCAGACTTATAATTCCCTGCTCTTCACAGAAAAACAGAGCACCCTTATTTTTCACAAAGGGTTAATTTCAAATGAAATTAAGTGAGCATGCCCTGGTGAATAGAAGGATGCAGATGAGACTTCTTCATACTAAGTCCCATAAAAAAGAGTACTGCTCCTTTTGAAGCAGACTTAGTGTCCCAAAATGGTTTTCAGAGTTGCAAACGAGCGGTTTAATCTCACACAATAGCCTGAAAAAGGAAACTACAGCATAGTAACATGGTAGCTTTGGAACCTTGTTGCTAGCAGGGAACAGCTGCTTTTTCATTTTTCCCCCAGTGCTTTCTTACCTACCGAATAGCTACGGCACAAGCAGCTGAGAATTCAACACATCAGAAAGTACTCTATTTCATTTTTAAAACCTGTGTGCTAAATTACTTGCATGTTCAGTCCATCCATTAAATTTATTTCTTTTTCAAGCAGCAAAATTCATATATGCTTTTACAGAAATAATTTTGGCGAAACTAAGTTATACACTACCTATTTAACTGCTGAAGGTGATGGCACAATTAAAACTGACTTTTGTTTTAGAAATTATCTATCACATTCAAACTACCATATTGTATCCCAGTAATGGTTTGTTATTGGTATTTTTCATCATTTGCAATTATCTTCCCATATGGGAGTACCAAATAGATCTAATAATATATTACCATTCTTCAAAATATGTTAGAATTCATTGCAGTAGGCCTGTCATATATGCTTTGCAGTTATGGCAAGATTTGTTTAAATCTCTACCACTTCAGACCTAAAGCAGATAATAAAACCAATATTTTATTAATGCCTTCTTATACCCAGAAATGAGATAACTGGAGAGGTGAAGCACGTGATTTTCCCTTATTTGTCTACAGTAAAGTTATCGATTCTTTGGCAATTGTTCCCGAGTTCACAACTGTGCTGCCAATAGGTTTCTGTGGCAGACTCTTGTGCAGATTTTATAAAAGAGAACACCTTAATGCACCATAGAGAAGGCAAGATGTCTAGTAAAATACATGGTGCAAAATTCCGTACTTCTAGATGTGCACTGTACCCTTATTAACTTGCAAATGATACAACTTATCACCACTTACAGGAGATGTGAACTGGCTATTCAGTATTGCCAAAATGAAGACTCGGTTTTGTAAAACTGACATAGGGTACGAATAAAAGCTGAGGCCTTTCTGTAAAGCTTCTATTAAGTTTGCAATACCTTATTTTACCCCCAACTTTTAAAATATATGTCCTCCGAACAAGAGCATAAATTGCCTGCCATACAAGCACTGACTGTAATCGTGAGATCTTTTCATGTAGGTGTGACGCCCACAGACAAACCCTGTCATCTATCTGCAATTCCGTGTTATTACTTGAATCAAGGGAGCACAAAAAACACCCGTCGAGGTCTCTGTCAGACTTTACAAAATCACATGGGAGAGAGTGGAAGAGCAAAGCACGACAGCCAGGAGACACCCGTAGTGCAGCACTGACTTACGCTGGCTCAAGATGGGGTCTCACAACATGAAATCTCCAGCAGCAGCAGCTGCTGGCCCAGTTCCTTCTATTTTTCTCTCCCAGCCCTTTGCCATGGGGAAAATTAACTGGCAGGAGAAAAATAAAATTATATGTATATAAAAATTTATATGCATACAAAAAAGAAAAGATTTCATTTTCCTTATAGGTCTTTACAGTTCCTGATTCTGTGTCCCAATGCAAAAAAAACCAGAAAATATTTACATCAGATGAACAGATTGTCTATTGCGTTGAAGGAAAAGAAATGTGTAGTGGGAGGGAGAAGAAAATATTTTAAAATGGTATTGCTGCTGAAAATTTCTTGTCCTGGCACTGGGTTACAATGCAGAAGCTACACTACTCTTTGTTTAAAATCAAGAGAACAACAGAGGTTTAACAAGTGTTTAGGAAGGTATGACTCCAGCCTTTGGCTGCAGTCCTGAGAGAAAAGTGACCTGATATAATAACCCATGACAGCTGGGAGTTGTGACACTGCTGCCCTGTCCCAACTGCTGGTGCTCCTCAGATGCCATGACAAGCCTGAGGAACTAATTACGCTGGTGAGAGAACATGAGAGGAGAACTGGAGTGGTCATTTCAGCAGGACTGCGTTCAAAAATCCAAGTGAACACTTGATAAGTAAATAATTTTGATCAAGGCAGGCTCTTCGCTTACGTACTCATTAAAATACGCTTAATTTTGGACATATGCCTTCCCAGTGAGCAGACAAAGTATTTCAGCCTTGCCTGCAGTCCAGTATTGTGAAAGAAAATGTGGGTTGGTTGTTTTTTTTATACATTTGGGGACTGTCTTTTTGTTTGAGTGCACACAGCCATTAGCAGGTCATGAACTGAGAGACATTTCCTCTACCAGAATAGACTATATACAGATAATTAACAAAGCAGCAACTAAAAATTGTAAGGAATTTTACATGCAGGATATCTCATTAAAAAAAAAAAAAATAAAGCAGAGATCATTTCAAAGCTGAGGATTCACTGTGGGGAGCTTATCAGTGGCTGAAACTAAAGAAAACAATAACAAATTCTTGCAAGGAAAATTGTTAAATTGAATTATATATTCCATTGATGTAATCCCAAGAAGTGCATCCCATTAACTCAGATACATTATTTGTCATTGTTCAGGTAACTGCAAAATTTTCAAGTAATAATCTTTTCCAATGTAATTACTAATTTACAAGATACCTCCCCGTGATTACTGGAAAATATATCCACTCTCCTGACTTCTAATTTAGAAAGATTTCTTCAGAAATACTAGAACGCATGGTCAAACACATTCAAGCTGCTATATTACGTCCTATGAACTTTGTCTCCTACATCCCATCATTGCATTCTCAGTGCCAGACTACTGGATAGTTTCTAAAAATAATGAAAAGTTTCTTTTCGTTTCAGGGGGGAACAAGAAAAGTTTCTAAAAAGTTCAAAATATTCTACTGTGCATTCCTCGCTAATTGAAACCCATTTTTATCTGTCCAGACACTTATCAGTATTGCAAAAAGATGATTCGCATTGTATTTCATGTCCTTCCCTGCTTGTAATCACTTCAGTGCACTCATTCTATGAGTACCCAGAAAACAGTTTCCATAGCAGCAGAGATGAGCCCAAGACTCGCTGAGGTTTCTGTTTAATACGATTATGTAATAGATCTTTATTCTTGCATTCCTTGCAGACACCTTCTAAATGCTCTTCTAGTCTTCTGACAGCCTCAACTTTTCATTCTTTTACTGCAAGCTCATTAATCTTTGGGTTTTCTGGCTTTAAACTTAATGCCTGGTAAATAAAGTTGGATTGTCTTGCTCACAAGGAATCAGAAAAGAGCACATCAAGATATGGTACAGTGTGAAAAACAATAAATAAAAATAGAAAAATACAAACCCAAATATATTCATTTACTTAAATTATTGTTAATATAAGAAGACTGTGAATTAAACACCATTTATGTGCTGGAACATAAGGCTAATTTTTTTTCATCTTGTGAGACACAGTAGTAATGACATAGGGGGACTTCTGCACCTCTGACCAACTCGATGTGAAATCCAAAGAAAAAGCATAAATCTGCTCTTATAAAAGTGACACTGCTTTTTACAAATCTCGTTTTCCTAGATCTTACTGTAAGTGACCCTCAAAGGACAATTGGTTGGTTGCTGTTCAGCAAGAACCAGGTTCAAAGCAGTTCAGGCAGCAGTTGAAGACAACTTTCCTGGCCGTTCATCTGCACCCAGAAGCCACAGTTCACCTCTATCAGCCACGCTCCCCTGCAAACTGAATCACTGCCTGGGGTGTTTGTGGTTTTTTTTCAATAGGTTATTTCAGTCATCTAGTAATACAAAAATTCAACTGGAATGGCTAAAAGGATGATGACCACAAAGTTTGGACATTAATTTCACAAGACAAAATCGCTACCAAATCTCTTATCTCGTGGGACTCCCCTGTGTTTACATGCTGATAACTTGGCAGGATCAAAGAAGATATAAAAAGATCACGTATAAGTGTAGAACATCTTCTCACCACTTCCCCCACAACAAATGAAAAATATCAGAAATAACCAGCTGGAAAGCAGAAGGCAAAGATGCAGGAAAGAGTAACATCAATTATTAGAGCAACTGGGGTAAACGGGGGGTAAACTCACACGCTGAACTGAACTCACACTGAAACAGAAGCAAATACAAATTGAGTACAATGGCTTTGACTCTAACGTAATTATGTTAATCTGTGAGATAATGTGAGAGACAAGTACGGTTAGCACCCGTGGAGCGGAAGAGATATTAGCAAGGGAATAAGTCATTAGCTTTGGAGGAACAGCAAGAGAGAGAAAAGGTAGTTATTACCTATGAAAAATTAAGGGTGATCTGAGAGAGAAGTGTGAGGAAAATTATAATGTGTCATAAACCCTGTATTTCCTCTGAAGTAATTCTTGCTGTATCATTTGGTGATGCTAGTTTTAGTTCCAAGATTTATTCACTGAAGACATTTTGCAAGTTTCCCTTTAGAATTAGGGATCGGACATGAGGTCAGAAATGAAACAACTATTTTTAAGACAAATGTTTTCCCACTATTCACTGAGATTTTCTGTTCTTTATTTTTTACATTAATTTATTTTTAAATATGGAGATTGTCTGATCTGACTTGATAAACAAACCTTCCCTGTGATAACTTTACAATGTATCTTACATCCTCTAGTGCATGTATAAGAATGGCATTAATTTTACAATATTCTGCCTGTACAATGGGAAAATATATTTTCTTTTACTGAAAAATTTTCTTTCTTCTCTTAAGAAAATTAACAAATATTTTGCAATGTGTTTTTAGCCAACTGACAGTTTAAAGACAAGGGATGTCATATTCCATAGTCTAAAAAATTAATTTGAGATTGAGCCACCAAAAGCACCTGTCATTGTTTCACTTCAATATAAAGTGAAGTACATAAGCAGCAACCACTAAGTGATTTAAGAACAGAACAGTTTTGCCTGATTAATAATATACTACCTTTTTTTTTTTTTGAGCAACTTCCACAAGAGGATAACATAGCAAATTTTAAAACCACATGAGCAAAGTAATTTTTTTACCAAGGGGATTACTTGTGCTCCTCTAGTGAGTGGGAATTTATTTGATCACAGTGTTAAAGTGCACTATGAGAACAAAGTGCCTCATATCAACTGATTTTCAACGTCATTAAATTCCAGACATAACTTCTTGGGGAAAAGAGGAGGAAAAATAGCCTGTACAACGTGCTTAATATGCAGCAATGTTCTCATTACTACATTCATCACCATGGTCATGGATCCCCCTAATGTGTTATTAAAGTACACAGTCAAAAGTGCCAAGCTACTTCTGTTAAAAAAAAAGCTCTCCTCAGCTGTTAGAAGCTTCACAAGGAGAAAGGCTATAGAATAGTCCTTCTTCCTATTAAGGATGTGTACTCTTCCTATTAAGATCATTGTGAAGTCTGTTGAAATAAGTATCGCAGACTTTGTTCCTGCAGGTAGGAATCTGTCTACGGATTTAGACTCAGTTTTACCCAGATGCTTCCCAGGGGCAAGTACAGCAGAACTGGGTTAGGAAAAGTCCAGGCTGTAATTACTTAGAAGTAATTTCAATGTTTCCTTGAAGGCAGCAATTACCTTCTTTTCATATGCAGAAATAGCCTAAAAAGGGCAAAAGGGATCAATCAGGTCATGTTCTGTGGATATATCACAGGCTAAAAGGATTAGTCAGACTCAAAGAGGAGAGAGCTGCTGCCTCCCAAAGGGCTGCAGCAATGCCTCGCTCCCTGAGGGATGCGACAAGCACCGGCCAGAGCAGACTGCAGAACTCTCTAAAACTTGGCCCAGCTTCGACTGGGGTCAGACCAAGTAACACCCTGAGGTCCCTTTCAACCTAAATTATTCCAAAGCTATGAGACTGCACGAATCTATGGCTTCTTAGTGTGCACTTCTTCTTCCGCTCAATTTTATAAAAGACCTAAATGGATTTGTCTTCATCATGTTGAAAGTAGTAATATAACAGGTTTATATAATAGATACAACTTTTGCCAGCAACTAAGGCCTGCCAGCTCCCATGACTATAAAATCCTATGATATGAGGACTATTTAGTCCATTTTCAAGTGCTTTAATACCTGGATTCACTAGATTCCTTCAGTTTTCAGTAAAATATAAAAACGTTACAGAAATGATCTTGCAATCACTTATATTAGAATCATTAAATGGTTTGGGTTGGAAAGGACCTTAAAGATCATTGAGTTCCAATCCCCCTACCATGGGCAGGAACACCTCCCACTATACCAGGTTGCTCAAAGCCCCTTGAACCCCACCAGGTATGGAGCATCCACAGCTTCTCTGGGCAACCTGTTCCAGTGTCTCACTACCCTCACAATAAAGAATTTCTTCCTAATATCTAATCTAAATTTCCCTTCAAAAGACTCATAAAATCTTTCCCCTTATAAAGGCTCATAAAACAGAAGATGAATTAAAACCCCAAGGGGCTGAGGGTAGGCACTTATCACTATGGAAAATGCCCAGGAATATTCAAGAAATCATCACTGATACATGGTATGGGACCCACAAGATATGCGTCACCTTCAAGAAATAAAAGGCCACCAACAATAACCTAGTACAGTATGTAACACCCAAGATATAGAAGTGCACCAAGGTTAATCTAGAATGGCAAAATGGTACCCAACACCTAAAATGCCCCCACAGGTATATTGTTGTTACTAATACTTAGGCCTTAATCATGATTCTTTATGTATCTTTATGTAAAATATACATTATAGTAGCTCAACAGCTAAGGAGAGAAAATAGTTTCACCCTTTCCATCAAATATTCAATGTACATCCAAAACAATAATACTGCATCAGACTTTTAAAAATTATTATCATAAATAAAATCAGCAGGCACAAAATCAGTCATCTGTGATAAAATATTCATACTAAACAGTAGTCTTTTATGTCATTCTGTTACATTTACTATCTTGGATTTTATACAAAGTACAAAAAATTTGTTATCCTACATATATCCTTTTCTATCAACTAATTAGCTTTTTCATTTATAAATCTGTGTAAACATGTTTAATAATTAATGTTTGTCACCACATCCAAATTTTTTACTCACAATTATATACACAGAAACATATTCCCTACAATATACGACCAGTATCTTCGTTCCATAGGAATCAGTACTGCAAATATGGACTTAACGAGAACACATTGTATGTGGAAAAACATCAGATATTTCATTAACTTTATAGGTTAAAAGCTTTTACTATTTCACAGGCTTTCCTTGCTTGCTTAATATATGATTACCTCAGAAAGCCCAAAGAAAACATTGCCCACAGCAATAATGTTGGTTTAGTCTATTTAAAACCAAAATAAAATATTACTAAAAATGGAAAATAAAAAAATTGAAAGCTAACACCAATGGCCTGACTCTTCACCCACTACTTCATTTGCTTCTCAGGAGTTTCCATTCTCCTGGTGTCCTGCTTTCTGCCTGCTGTCTTCTATGCGAGGTTGCTGCTCCGGCAACTGATTGACAACCCAAGAGGTCTTTTCATCCAGCTCATGGGGTTAACTGGAATATCACAATATTAACAACAAACACAGTTTTGTAGACAGCTCCTGCCGTTTCTTCTCTGTGCTGCTTTATAGTGTAATAAATACTGTATGTCCTTGAGTGCCACAGAGCACTGTATGAATAAATAATCTTTCTAAGGAAAGCCTAGGATCAAAGCTGTCATTCTGCAACACTGCAAATGCCTTCCCCAGTTTCATCATCATGTGCCATCACACACAGGTTTTTCCTACAATGGTACTAGGAATATTCGGAAAGATAATGAGATTTCTTGTAAAATTGTCCAGTACTAGTTGTTTATTACATTGGTTTCATTTTGCCAATAAATGTTCAAGACAATTGTTGTATTTGCTTATATTTCTTATATCTTCTGTTATTTGATATGTTGTTCTAGTTTATATCTTTATTAGTTTATTGTGTTAGAAAATTAATAACATTTTCTATCTAGCTTTTTCAGGCAATGACTATTTCTATATGGCAATTTAATGGCATCTATATGTAAAATATTATCACTTCAGAAAATAACAGCAAGCTCTTTTAATCAACTGAAGGTGAATACATTCTAGAGTTTATGGAAAAAGAATCAAACAATAACAGGCTTCATAATGTGTCCTCGAGTATTAAAAACCTGTTGCATCCCATTGTTATTAAAAGGAAAAAATGCTATCCTAGAATACTGCCATCAAATATAATCATATTGTTCATATTAAGAAAGAAGGTGGTCCAAAACAACAGATCTTTCCCATGAATCCTTTGACTGCTTTTATGAGTATGTCAGTCTGGGATGACCAACACCACCTTGAAGATCTCAGTCAGCTTTTAGAAAAACTGAAATGAAAGCAGTATCTTAGGCAACTGTTCTCTTTCCTTTAGATTCTCAATATCAAAAGTAGCTTTCTGATCCACGTTCTGATTCTTACAGAGCTGGATAAAGCTTTAATCTCATGACCTGTAATTTTATAACTGCAGGTAGAGTTTGGACCTTGATGATTTGGATTATTTGATTTGACTCTTTGAAAACCCAAATTTTCATTTTGATATTGATTATAATATTGGACCTTATCACAAAAAGTCACATGCTACGTTACAAAAGAAAGCCACAGTCATATTTATAAGCCAGCTGAAACCTTCACTGAAGCATGAACTTTGACATTCATCTCCTACATATAAATAAATCACAGCATTATCTGGAGAGAGGAGCGAGTGAGATTAGGAACACTGAGGGGTGGTTTACCCTCTCAACAATATTTGTCTGCCAGTACACAAATTACACTGCTTTTCAAGGCATACTATTTTTCCCTTTTCCTCCTCCATTTTTCCTGATATTTCAGGATCCCAAAAACCTAAATTTTGTGAAGAAAGGCATTAAAGCCAGTTCTATCATCCTTCTATTCCACTATTGGTGGTGGTCTTAACCCACTGTTATCCTTCCCCAGCCCCATCTACTGCCTCTTAACACAACGTTATGGCCTAGCGCTCAACATCTTTGAACCTTGAACCTGTAAGATGGGAAAGCACTGGGGAAGCACAGCCATACACTTGCTCTGGTCTACATTCTTTCCTACACATGCACTATTTACTGTTATCAGAGAGAAGATGCTGAACTTGAGTCTGTTACGTGATAAATACGTCATCAAGCAATTTATCCCAACAATGTTAGTTTTAGTGAAGGCCATGGAAGAACACAGGTTTTGAATAGTTCTCTGCTGACTATCTTAAATCGATTTCTCCATAACTGTAGCAATAGTGCATGCGAAAAAGCAGCTAGAGACAAATGTGTCTTAACTGCTAGAATGTAAAACACACTGGGTTTGGTTAAGTAACAGTATTTAGTATTTAAACGTTAAAAATCAGCATGTAAACTATTGGGACAGAGAGAATAGTTATTTAACTTTTAAATGAAAATCTGATCGTTATTTGGATGAATCATTATTTTTCCTGTGCAATTAAAAAAAATTTATAGTGCTTCAGGTAATAAATGCAATTCTAGATAACTCCAGCAATTCATTTCTGTATATCCGTTCCTTAAATGGGCATTACAAGTTGTTTTGTTGAAATTAATTCTCAATGGTAAGAGTAACTTGCAATAATAGTTCCTACCCTGAATAATCAAATTGAGAGGAAAAATTGCTACAGATTATACCACATATCTATTATACAAAGCAAAATTATGCAACTAGCATCTCAGTTGTTCTCTGCTGAGCCTTAGATTTTATTTTAAGCTCATGATCGTTAGGCACTTGCTGAAAAGCAAGACATACACCTGATTTGAGCTGTCAACCTCTAAGTCCACTGCTCATAGAATCATGGGATGGTTTGGCTTGGAAGGGACCTTAAAGATCATCCAGTTCCAACCCCCCTGCCATGGGCAGGGACACCTCCCACCAGACCAGGTTGCTCAAAGCCCCATCCAGTCTGGCCTTGAACACCTCCAGGGATGGGGCAGCCACAGCTTCTCTGGGCAACCTGGGCCAGGCTCTCACCACGCTCACAGTAAAGAGTTTCTTCCTAATATCTCATCTAAATCTCCCCTCATTCAGTTTAAAACCATTTCCCCTTGTCCTATCGCTCCACCCCCTGGTAAAGAGTCCCTCCCCATCTTTCCTGTAGGCCCTCTTTAGATACTGGAAGGCTGCTTCTTTTGATCTCACACAGAAAGTCTGGGGTCAGCTTGCACAAACAGCATGAAATCCAATATGCCATATTGTTCATCATCTGTTCCTAACTTTAAACAAATGTTCCCTGGAAATCATAGGGCCATCAGCAGCAATAATCCTATGCTAATCCATCAACCTTTACCTATGTTTTGTCTCAACATCTTTTATTCTCCTTAGAGCTTGCTTAGGTAGCTATACCTGGCTAATGAGCCTCAGATCAACCTAATTTGTACTGAAGGGATGACCTTTTCTTCTTTTCCCTCTCCCTTTTCTTTCTTTTCCTCCTTTTAAATCTCTCATTTTCAAGAATCAACCTGTTTTCTCCTTCTTTTTGTTCTGCGTTACTATCAGCCTGAAAACACTTCTTACTGAGGACCTTTCTCTCTCAGTACTGTAATTTTTACAGTATCATTATAGAGTTTAGAGACAGTTTTATTGTAAGTAATAAATATTTCTAAAATTGTTCAGGCATCCAGCAATTGTGTTTATTTTATGTCACCTTCACATCATGAAAGATCATAATGGTTAGAGGCCAAATGCATTTCTAAATTAATATAAAATTTATAGCCCTTCATTAATTGGGCAAAGTAATAAAGGAACAACTAATGAATAGCTTCTAGATATTTCGAGCACTTTTAGCATACTTAAATATTTCAAGATACATTTAAACCTATAAATCATATAAAAAGGAATGTGTTGTACTTCATGTTTCTCTGCTAACACATACGTGCAGGCATCTATAGTAGCAGTGTGAAAACTCACTCCCACATAAATAACAGATTACTGGTATTGCTAAAAATGCTAGAATTTATCCTAAAGCGATGTGAAAGGTAATCATAACTAATAAGAATAGACTCGTACTTCCTCTAGGGGAGACTTTTAGAGAAAGTTGAACCAAGTGCCTATTTGAAATGAAAGATGATCAAGTACATTCAGTATAGATCTCTGTGAATAAAATGCCAGAACCATTTCAAGAACCCAGTTTTATATATATTTCAGAGTACTTCTCCGTGCTAGTGAAACTTGGCATGGTCCCACATTAGGCCCTTTGAAAGAATAAGGAATAGAGTTATTGGATTTGTCCTGCTTTTAATGTCTGGCACAGAAATGGTGTGTTTGCACGCTGTACTTCTGCACCTCCACAAGAATCAATGTTTTCAATATGCTGCTTTGAGGCTTCAGAGCCTGAAAAAGTCATCACATACTGCTCTTCATCTCCACTCAAGGGAGAGGGAAATATTTGTTTATCCTACATCTGTTATTTGACAGAGTCCACCCAGCATATTGGACATATTACACACAAAAAATACTGTGAGGATCGTAATGCTCAAAAGGAAATACTTAACATAAAACAACTCCAGAAAGGTGTTTTTACAAGAGCAACAGGCAAAAAGCTGTGCAGGATGGTGTTTTTAAAACAACATATTTATCATAAAGATGCTGAAATATCTTCGTAAACCAAACCATTAACCCCTAACCTGAAAACGACTTTTTCAGATCATGTGTATAAGAAAAGTACCAAGTATTATAGCATACAAAAATACTGCATAGGAGTGTGAAAAAGTTTCTGGCAATACTTCTAATCACTTTCAACAGGGTGCACTACAGTTAGTCAGAGGTTTTAATGCCCAGTGAACTACAAAGTTATCAAATTAGAAGTTTGGATTTTTTTTCTGTAATACAGACAGATTACTTGGTGCAAAATTATGATTTTTTTTTTCAATAAATTATTTGTACATCATGAGCTTATTAAATGTCAAAGCAATACTCTAATAAACAATTTCAGATAACTAGGACAGAGTATTGTGAAATATTTATGAGTGGTTTACTCAGATGGACTCCTTAGATCTTCTGTCAAGGAATACTAGCAGCCTGCCAGAATACTGCAGCTGATCTTATACCTTTGAGAATCTGTGACTATACTGCATCCTATGGTATAATCTATACTTATTTTCATTTGCATTGAAGCAACGGTTTAACAATGTTTGAAATTCTTAAAACAACTTCTCCTTTACAAGCCTATTCAATCAAAAATTCTGATCCCATGTTTAGTTGTACTCTTGCTTTACAGAAGTGATTCAGGTTTCACTTGAACCTTACTGTGTCTGAAGTAATTTTATTTACACCCACCGTGAATCTGAAATCCATAAATATTTTCCTTCAGACTACAAAAATTATTTTTTAGTTTGAATGTAATAAATCCTTCATCTGCCATTGAGTTTTATTTTCTTGGAAGTAAATACTTTGTTAACCTTCAGTGAGCTTTATTAAATCTTAAAACAGGACTGTAACAGTGCTTTGACAGTTAGGCCAAAGCTCAGATAACAATTCATAACAGGTTATTTATTTTTCCACAGTTCATATTAAGAACTAGAGATCAGAACACTCCTGTTAAAAATCAGCAGTGACTTGAGAGCCTATATACAGCATATTTCCCAAAACATTCATATCTGCCACAGACTATGTGTTGTCATACTCTTTGCCTTTTTTTTGCTGTCCAACAGATCCTGCTTAGGTACCACACAAGAGTGGCATTCTTTTGTAGCTATGGCAAAAGCATTTCCCCCGTAGCATCCTGTTTGGGATAGTTTTGAGAAAAGGGAGACTTCACTTCAAAGGGCTGTGGCAATGGTTTAAGTTGAGGGCAATTATAGAAACAGCTCAACTTTATTTACCCCATTTGTAATTGTTTATTTACTTAATCTGTTTGATTTAAATACCAAACTTCCTTACTTCTATCATTAATACAAAAAAAACCAACCAAAAAAAAGAAACCCAAACACACACAGACAACCCCCCAAAACAAAACAAAAAGAACTAAACCAAACAAAGCTCCTGACCAGAAACTCCTTGTTTAATTGCACATGGATAGTTCTTCCATTCAGGTCTTTCCTACAAGGGTGTTCCCTCATGGGATCATTTAAAAAAAATTAAATGAAGAGAGTATTAAGAGTATCATAACTTATTTTACAAGAAGGAAAGAGTTCCAAACTACAAAAAGCTCAAATTGCATTCTTTTTAAAAGACTACAGAATCTCTCTATTTCCTCTTATTAGGACTTCTCAGTACAGCTGGGAAAAAGGAAAAGATACTTTGGGGTTTTACTTTTTGCAATTTTCCACAGCAGAATTGCCTTTATATGCAAATGCATTCAGAAAGGCTCAGGATAGAAGCTTGATCTCTGCTCCAGTCTTTTCTTTTAATTCTTTCCACGCTCATCCCCCATTGATCACTTTAACAGAACTGTTTTACGAAATGGCAGAAATGGAAACAGTTTTAGTTTTTACAGAGTAGTGATATAGTCTTCATAACTTAAATAATGACAATATCCACTAAAATACATTTTTATAGAAATAATCTGTCCAAAACACATAACAGTAATATGATCTCTGAGCCCAGTGATTGAAATGGATTATAGCAAAGCAAGGGTTATCTATCTTTCACTTCTTTCCATTAAAACTTCAGAAATGCCATGAAGACATGGTTGCTAACTCAGACCAGATTCTAGCTTGAGTAATTCTAAACCATCTTTTAATTTTAAACTGTTATGTCTCTGACTTTTATTAATAAATCTGTTTGTCTTTAAGCATTCTAATGTATCCATATTTTAAAAATTACTCAAGATAATGATAATAATTAATAAAATAATTGTAAAGCTACTTGTTAAATTATTAAAGTGATTTAAATCACTCTTGCAAATATTTAAAACTGAGAGCAAGATAACATAGCACTAAATATAAAAATATCCCCTCACTTTATAGCTAGCATTTTAATTATGGACGAGCCAAAACTAACATGAAGCCACCAGGAAATAAAAATGTAAACAGTTTTTATTGCTCTTGAGAAAAAATAATTTTGGGGTGTGTATATGCACAGAAGTGCAGTCCTGAGAACAAATCGACAGGCCAACTTCTTTTTATTATTAACTGTTCACATCAAACTTTTTTTTTTTTAAATTAACTACTGTGGAAATAAACAAGTTCTTTAATAGTTATTATCATCATTTGGTAAATAAATTCAAATGTTAGAGTGCCTTAGCACATAATGTGAGAAAAAAATATTTCAAACAAAAAATGTTTTTTGGATTGCATGTTCATTCAATAAAGCTACCATTGATTTTTGTCTCCTCTACTACTTCTATGGAGCATGCCCAGACCCAGAAAGATGGCTTAAACGAGTTGTATACTCCTGAAGACAATTAAGAAAATGAGAAAGAGCTCCATCTCTATAAAAAAAAAGTTATAAAAGCATGATTTGAAGATAACCAAGTGTATATTTTTTTAAAATTTCTCTCTATCTATAAATCTACCTTCATCTACATTCAGTATTAAAATATCATCTCTACTGAGCAAAGGAGAGCAGGACAGTATTTTTAATTTTAATTCTATGAAAAAACCCTCCTTTTCCTTTTTTGATTTGTGCCATCACAGTATACAAAAATAAAATGACTGATTAAAAGCTGGATTAGTCAATCAAAATTCAAATCTATTCTGTATTTTTATTACACTCATTTCAATTAGGTTTTATTGAAGTAGACAGAAATCTGTTATCCTTGCTTTTATAAACCTGAGCTTGAAGAAAAGTAATCATAGTAAGTAGAATTTTTTTCTTGGGAAATAATTTCTTGGTATTGGTCTACCGTGTAGGCAGTTTGCAATGGGGGGTCAGTGGAAAGAATGATCTATAATTAAAAATGATTCTGTGCACAAAAAACACCTCACATTTCATTATTAGAGTTGTTAAAAGGCGTATCTGATTTTTTTTTTAATAACACCTAATAAATAGACTTGAAACTCTCAAGATCTTCCAGGAGGCTTTGCACAATGTTTTTTTTTTTTTATTTAACTAAATGGCACAGTAAAAAACTTTGCACTGAGACTCTGCGGGTTGATGCCTGGCTGAATACTTCATTGGTATGATGGACACTGATGTGACAGGGAGGCTATGTACTGTGTTGACGGCAATAACGAATCATTAGACAAGCTTCGCTGGAGCAGGCTTTTCAAGACAAAGCAGCCAAATTTATATTACAATCAAGTTGACATCTATTTTGTGGTGGTTCCACTATTTCTACAGTGTCTCTGGCAATATCATTTATATTCTGCTTTTATTGGACTTCTTGATTTTTATTCCTGGACTGTATCTAGTAGTATAGTAAAATTTGACAGTCAGACATAACAAAGATATCCCATCAGTGTTGCATCTTTTGGGTAGTCTTAGATTTTTTTCTCCTAATTCTCTGCAGGCCACACAAATATCTTGTTCACATTTTTGATTTAAAAAAAAGTTCTTTCTGCTGTATTATTTCTGCTTAAAACATTTCATTTCATCATTAATCCTGCCTGGGATTCCAACCACATATCTAATAACCTGTCTTACAAGAAAGAGGAGTAAATACTTTGCCACATAAGATACATATCATTACATATTCGGTCTTATTTTCCTATTTTATTATAATTTCCAGATGTGCTAGGTTTAATTCAGGCTAGATTGACATGGGCACATTCTGCTCCTGTACACAGACTTGTATTGATTTCAAGATGGAAGATTAGTACAAATAAAAGCAGGATTCCAAACACAGACTGTAATTTTTTATTGTACCCTATACTCACATAAATCATCCCAATAATAGAAGAGAAAGAAGAAACCATGACACACTTCATTATTCATACAGATTGTTGGTGCCATTAAGTAACCAAAGTTTGTTGAAGTGGTTTTATATCATTCTAATTACTGCTAAATAACATTACAAAACATTACTGCTTTGCCTGAACTACAAAATTGACTTGGTCTGCTTTAGTTGCCCTATTTGAGACAAACATGCTGATGTGTTAGCCTTCTTTTCTTCTCATGTAATGATTTTTCTGTTTATTATTTTCTTGAATATACAAAATTGAGGTTTGTTTTTTTTTCACTGGCTTATTGGATAAACCTTCAAGAATTAAAGTTATCTTTGTATAATAGTCTCTTGAATATCTCCCTTTCCACAAACACTAATGTCATGCTAGAATACACATGCAAAGGGAACACAGCTAAAAGCCAATAATGGAAATTAAGTTAATTCAATTTTGTGAAAGTAAATATTTGGAAAAAAAATATTCTGAGATACTTGTTCCAGCCTATTGACACAGTGAATGATTAAGACTAAGCTGTCCAGTAAACATTGTTCCCTCAGCTAAAACACATGATTATTATTTAATAGACAGTAAATATCCACAAACTGAAAATAAATATATATATTCATTGTCATCTAACCTAACACATGAATTGAGGTTGCTGTTACCCTATTCTATACTTTTTATAATCTTATTCAGCATTCTTTTTGAATGTTTAAACTCTTACAAGAGTTTGCACGAGTCATAGTTTGAAGCACTTCGAAATCACTGCAATCAATGGTAAAAGAAGATAGAGCCATCCACCCTTTTTTTGAAACATGGGGCAAGTCACCTATGGCGTGCTGCACTGCTTACATGGGATAAAGGTACAAGTTATGAATCTGTGCCCCTTCAGATGATTCTAATTCAGTCCTCACACTTCATGAAACAAATCTGAAGCAATGAGACAAATGAACAAGCAGTGACCTTGTACAGAAAAAATACCTCTTTACATTTTCAACGCATCTCTATAAAGTCAACATAGTTCATAGGCAGTTTTCCCTAAGCATTCAAGTTCTAGATACCGTAGGACAACTTTCCAAATCCACAAATGCAAGGTAAGGTTGAATTTCCTTAAACTATAGTTTAACTAGATTTTTTATCTCTACAGTGAACGAAATCGCGTTTTTATAAGGTTAAGTAGGGTGCAAAGTATTTATTCCCTTTTTCTGTTGGGAGCTTTACTAGTATTGTGCCATTAAATATGCATGAGCAAACAAATATAAAAATGAGAAATTAATTTTATTCTATTTTTTCTGCGTCAGAGATAACACTAACAATAAACACCAAAAATTTACAGATATATATCTCAGGAATAAAATAAAATATTTTAAATCTGCATTCAGTCACCCAGAATCAATAACACAACCTGCACATCAAATAAAGGCAATTAATATTTGTTAAGAAGTGCTATTAAAAGTCGCACTGTTTTAAACAATACCTTCCTACTTTTTACAGGAAGATGCCTTTGCAACAGCTGCCTAGCACTGTAAAAGAGCTGACCAAATATGTGTAACAGTGGCTTGACTGTTTGTGCAAACTCTTGCCATGTGTAAATGTAACAAACAGGGGATTGCAAACTTGATTTCAGATTAGTTGCCTTTCCACTATGACATAACAGACTTTGATTTTTCCCTTTCATTGGGGGAAAAAAAAAAAAGAGAAAAAAGGCAATAAAAGAGATTTACAGAAATTAATTAGGATTGTGCACAGTAATTATGATACAGTCAAGTAAATCTGCATCCTACTTGCACTGACAGATTAAGATTTTTTTTTATCCATAAGAGTTAGAAGAGGAGGTATACAATACAGGAGCTACATGTACAAAATAAGATAAAAAGTGATTTAGAGAATGGTATAAAAGTATCAGAAATACTTAAATTAAGTTCTTCATAGTACTTAGGACAGCAACTATGTGACACGCTCAAAAGACAGTAAGAATAAATCAGTTCATTCCTATCCACTGCACTCCAAATGAAAGAGGACACGAGTTTTACAAAATACCCTCCAGCTCCAGAAAGGTGTGCTTTTACACAAATGTTAACAAATGGGATAAGAGAAATACAAGTAAAATTAACTTGTAGCAAGATTCTTTTCCTGACATGCTATGAATAAGTATTCATTCAAGAAGCTTAAGTTTCTGTTTTCCAGTGCAACATAAAAAGGAGATGAGAATAAAACCAATTATAAAACCAAAACTCTATGCATGTGTGTGTGTGCATGTGTATGGTTTTCTAATACCCATTTTAGCTGGCTAACAATTTTCTAAACATTTTTTCCAAAGGAATCATAAATCTGAGCAGAAAATATTCTTGAGGAATACATAGCTATTTCATAAGAATTTTCAATAAAATTTGTTATAAGGATGATATCTAAAGCTTGAGACTAAAAGATTATGGCCATCTATCTATTAAAAAGGAACATCAGAAATCAGATGGACTAATAGCCTATGAGTAGTACACTTACCTGGGACATGGTCTATATTGGAGACTGCATGAATTTGAATCTTGGTCTCCGATATCTTGACTAAGTCTCTTAATCATTAATAATTAATGATATTGCCTGCTCTGGACTGGATCTTTCTCACTACAAAAAACAAACAAAAAGGAAACAAAAGCTTTCTTGCATTCATCCCAAAATGGGATATCAGGTTCTTGCAAACTAAAATATTGAGGGATGTAGAGAAATAGTTTTTTATCTAGTTAAGAAATTACAAGTTTTGAAAATGAGATAATTTACAGTTTAAAATACATTATTGTTAATAAATGATTGCCATTGAAATAAATGAAATGTGCAGATGTGACAGAACGCATTTATTATCAAGAAACTGCTACTATTAAATCATGATAATATTTATTCAAAACCTAATAACCAACTGCTGCCTTTGTAAAATGAAAGAAGTTGTCTGCCAAAAGATCAAATTGGTTTTGAGTAGAGATAAGTACAGCTATTACAAAAATTCATAAATTTGAAATGCCAATCTACTAGTAGTTGGACATTTCTCAACAAAAATTAGCTAAGAAGTGGAAAAGAGCTTTTTCTTGGTTCTACTTGAATTGTGTCAATTGACATGGGCAAATACTATCTTGATCAAATAGACCAGCAGAACCAACTGAGCTGAGAACAGAACAAATACTGGTTTGAATATCAAATAAAGAGATCTGGATGGTCAAAGAGTCTTAGAAGCCTGACAGCTTATATCACTGTCATGCTTGTTGATAAATGGATAACGAGTATTAGGGTATCATTTTGCAAAGAAATTATTTTCCTATTCTACAGTATACCAAGACAGTTTTTCTATAAGTCTAGATAAAAGCACAGATGATTTAGCTCCGTACCACTGAAACCTTAAGAATCAAATTATACCTTTAATGGAAAAATTGCAGCTTTATAGAAATTATAAATATTTTTTCCATACTGGATATTAAAATCAGAACTGTGTGTGTTTTTCTTCCAACAACACAGAAAGTTAACAATTTGAAAGATTTCCTCATTGCACAGCAACAAAAACCCAGGAAAATATACTTGTGTTTACTGCTCTCTATAAGTATTGTTAATAAAATATTAAAATTCAGATTTTTGTAGATCTAAAAAATTCTAACTCTTAAAAGTCAAGCTTCTAAGGGAACATAGAGCCAATCTACAAAGACGCAAAAAGAAAATTAATCATTGGATATTTCTATATTAATATATATGCTGTCATGTAAAATGAAAGCATGCTTAGTTGGCATCTGTATCTTTCCCACGGACATTCAACCACCTTGCAAACTACCTGATGCCCAAACAACATGCAGCTGAAGCCAGGCATCCAGCAACCAGAGTGTATTCAATCGTGAGCATGAAACACGCCAATTCTATCCAGGAAATTCAAACTGCTGTTTATGCTCTGCTTATGTTTGAAGCTAAATTGAAGTTCATGTTTCCTTCAGAAATAATTGTCTCAACCAAGATAAATTATCTCATTCCTAATCTTAAAAGTAATTCCTAATTCCTACGATGCTACTGGCAAGAAGAGTTTAACATGTATCAATACAGAAAATACCGCACCATGACAACAGTAAAAACTGACTTCAACACTGCAAGTAACCACAGCAAAAGGAAACACATGAATCAGGTGACTGCATTCTTAGAAGAGTAAAAAAATAAATCTTTTTATACATCAGTTCCTAATGGGAAAGGAGAATATGTAGATGCACAAAACCCAATCTACAACCAAAACCAGTAAAAGAAGCTGGTGCTGATACTTCCTGGGATACGTGCCTGAGTTATGGGCCAACCGAAAAGAGATCCTAAGAACTAAATGGGCTCACATTTTCATTTTTCCTACCATTGGAGTTTTTTTCAGCTTTAGTAAACTCCAAACTTCTATGTAATGTAATAAGCAACTAAATAATGTAATATCAAGTAAATGGCAACATCAGTGCCAATTATGTACATATTAGAAAATGTATAAACACACTGATATTAAATGACTCCCCCATCAAGAGGGGGACTTAGGTTTCTGTGCTGATTGTCCCATGTCACTTCAAAATGTCACTTTACAGCAGAAAGAGGAATATTTTGAATTTATTTATTAAAACTGTAATTTGAAATAACCCGCAGAAACCTTTCAGTCACATATTTCTACACTGGTATTTGCTTAGTGACAAAAAGTGTAAGATAAATGTCTTTTACAAGAGCAAGTAATCAGACTGACAGACTGCCAATATACTTTACTTGTTAACAGCTATATGAAGAATAAATTATATAAAATTGTAATTCCATTGACATCAGAGTAACCTAAAGACTATACAAGATAAAAATATAACAGAGAATAATGTTCAAATGATTAATTTTTTAAAGAAAGATAACTACCTATTCTATCGACCCTAAAATACATGACGACAAGAAGGCAGACAGTAAAAAAAAAAATTTCTTTCCTTGGTATCCCTTAAAATTCATATATATTACATAAGTGAAATAACCAGGATAAGTACACAACATAATCATACTTTACCCTGTAGTTACATCACCAAGTTATGACTTTAGTGTCCCATCCTTCTTGAAAGACCTAGTACAGTAATTGTATAGACACAAAAAGGCAACTGACAGCTTTGAGCTTCCTTAGACACCTATAACCCAGACTGAATGAGAGGTAGTCGCATCCTGAGGGAAAGTGAAAGACAGAGGTTTCCATGGGAGAGCCTGTGGACCACGGCAAGGTTAGTACAAGGAAAGGAAATTATAAGCGTTTCATAAAACTCAAGTTTCCTAAGCCTCTTATTTTGATATTGACAAAAGCTACATATTTTAGTTCCCAGCTTGATTTTTCCAAGATGTTTTTCATGTATCCTTTGAAGATCAAGCCTAAGAGACATGAGGAAGGTTGAGCTAATATTAAAGACAGAAGTTACTTACTTTTCAGGAAAGTATTTGATACAATAGATGAAGTATGAAATTCAAGCATGTGATTCAGAGATTATGATGGTTCCATAAGTGGACAATATATCAGTAGAGGGATCAAATTATTTTATCCTTATCACTCAGGACAGAGCAGATACACTTGATGCACATAAAAGACCAAAGATTTTTATTCCAATGGCAAGATTGGACCAGGGACTACTTCAGGGCTGTTATTTGCAGAGCATTTTGTTCAAGGTCAGATCTTCCTCTAAAATAGCCTACTCCTGAATGTTTACTTTCCATGTAAACACAGGGTAGTAAGGTATGTTACAGCCATAGGCATTTATCTGTGGAAATGTTTAGAGACTTTCTTGTCCTGAAGGTCTTGCATGCTTTCACATGTACCTTTCTGAACTCAAGATGGAGCAGTGAGGTAACAGACCTCAACTAGATGTTAAAGGACAGTAACTCTAAGCTACCACTGGGGGAATATCTCTCAAAAAATGATTACTACATCTCTGAGTTCTCCATCTAATATTTCTTTTGCCATACAGATACTAATTACCTTCAGTTTTGCTAATCTAACTGATACATATTATATCAGGGCAGTTATTTGTAACTTGTATTTACCTTTCAAGTTTCTTTCTTACATCATACGCTGAAATAAGAGATGATATACCCAAAAGCTTCTCTAAGTTTCACAGATATATTACTTAATCTGAAGAAAGGAGACTCGCACAACTTGCCTATCCTGTGCTTTTACACAATTGCAAATAAACCATATTTCCTTTTTAATTACCTCTTTGACGAGCTATCCAACATCCATGCCTTATGGACAATTCACTTCAGTTGCCTAACTATGAGATGAAAAGCCTTACAGGAGACCGAATTTCTCCTCTCTGTGAAGAAAAAGGGCTTGGGATAACTAGCTCAGATTCAAAATGCAACTTTTACATGCAAGGTCAGTATATTCAGCAAACTTTTCCAAACTGAAGAATCCATAAATTGAACTCGGAAAGGCTTTTATTGTGCCAATTGGTCAGTGACTGCTGCTGTACAGTTAAAAATAGAAAGTGAACAGCTAATATAAATTAACATTCTTGCAAATGTCAACCAGCAATGACAAACCCATGCCCTGGCTCTTCATGACCCCTTGAAGTGGTGCAATTACTATTGTTTTTATAATAAGCTTAACATTAGCTTATGCTAAAACAGCAAATAACTTAAAATAATGTCAAAATGTCAAAGCAGTTCAATTGTAACAATTATTTTGCCATGGCTAGATTCCTCTCTTGTGCAAAATCCCTTTAAACCAGCTTAGTGAAAGTATTTTCTTTTTCAAAAGCTGCACTTCTGATTTCCTAGCACCACCCAGATATACAAATACAATTTCTTAGTTTCTATCTATCTATACATATATATGTGCACATGGAAGAAATATATGTATATTTCAAAGATATTGCATTATTTAACTAGATGAAGTTTAGGTTGATATTTTAAATTATTTTACTCTCAGATGTCTGTCACTAAGAATGTGACTTATTCGGACTGGATATAAATCTCATGTTGGTGCTCAAATGTACATGTGTAGACTTAAGGGTGAAGATTTTACTTAATTTTTTATATGACAATCTTCTAATAATCAGTTTTTGAACCCATACAGAGACTCTACTGTAAATACTAACTAGTCCAAAAAGAGGAGACCAGACTAGATGACCTTTGGAGGTCCCTTCCGGCCTGGACGGTTCTATGATTCTATGAGTCTGCAGAAGAAAACTGTTATTCTTCAGTGTATAATTAACAAAATGGATTAGAACATAATCCAAAGTACCGGTACTTATAAAAGCAAAAGCAGATACTGACAGACTTTATTCATTCTTTCACCTTTAAGTTATATGATATGCCCACAGCTAACACATGTAGCTTTATAGTATTAAATAACCTATTGACATGTCATTTAATTACGATATTTTTTAACAGTCATAAACCACAGTTTTATGCCTATGGATTCTGTTTTGTGCAACAGTTTAACCACAGATCATTCCATAAATTTATGTAAAATTTGGAAAACAAAACCAAATCAGTCCTGAAGCAGTACATTTCATAAAACAAAAGTATGAAATATCTTGCCATGTAGATAATGAAGGGTAATAAATTTATATATTTCATAATATATGAATAATTATTTCAGATACATACATCTCTCAAGCTACTGAAGCAAGGTCTTCAATTCACTAATTAGTAAACAGAACTACTGAAACAATCCAGGTGTTTCCTGCAGTAGATTCTTGCACTGATTTAGTGAGTCACCATAAACCTTTAACTTTCTAACAGAGCTTTGACATACAAGAAACAAAAATATTTCAAAATATCTTTTTTGGCTTTGTTTTAAAATGATTGTATGTTCAAATTGCAAGAGTTTTAAATCGGATAGTGCTATAGTAGCTTATGCTGTGGAAGGTCAAACTTTGCCTAGGTATGGAAGCAGTGGTTTCAAATATTTTATTGGAACGCAATCTTCTGCACAGAGAAAAATTCTCTGCTTTTTAAAACATTTTCTTAACATATTTAAATTTCCATGCTTAATTCTCCTCTGGAATAACAGCAGACCATTTTACTGACATCAACAGGTATGCCTAAATATGCTCCTAATACACATAGCAAAAGTGTATTATGTGGATGTCCTGTTCTGCAACTTGTTATGCTAAAAAAAACCACCCCAAAACCTGAAAGAAACAAACAAACAAAAAACAACAAAAAAGCCAAAAACCCAAACACTCCCCCCCCTCAAACTTCTAACAAACTTTTCTGTACATTAATATTGAAGTCATACAGTTGTCAAAATATGAATCCAATATAATCATTCACTAGTGGCAGCTCAGATTTATTTGCAAAATACATCTCACCAGGCAATGATCTCAAATAACCCTATGCATTACAGAGCGTTAGCAGATACAGAACAATTTTTGTCATATGTTTAATGCTGGTTTTGTTGGCTGTTTTTCATTTCCAATAAAATAATGGAAAATACATATGTGCGATGACCCTAGGAATTAGAAATCTATTACTAGCTACATCAAAATATGGCTTAAATATGGTCCAAATCCAGAGGGAGAGAGAATACACTGATCCAAGCAGAAGTGCTGCTATTTTGAACTGTGGAGTGTTCTATCTTTTCTTTTGATATACAAAACAACACTACTCCACTGCCAACTAGTCAGCACTCCTACCACCTTTATCCAAACAAAGCTTGGGGACCAGCTGGGCAGATGACACAGTTTCCATTAAACACAGAATTTCTTTCAGGTGTACCTCTGAAATACAGACTTGGTAACACCACACTGCTATTGAAGATTCCAGATGGAAGAAGTCTCATAAAAGCCCATGGCTTTTATACCCATCTACCCAGTCTTGCCAGCATCAAAACAACTACTCTAAGTGCTGGGTGAGAGACAGTCCAAAAGTTCAGTAAACTCTAAAAAAAAAACTAAGAACAACATAAACTAGAAAACCCACCATAAGTTGACCTAACTAACTCAGTTTCCTCCAAAGAGAGATACCATACAGAACAGGCATAGCAAACTCCTACTGATTGCTATCGGTGGAGACAAGCAACCAAGAGATGCTTGGGGTAGTCACCATGATGCTTTTGGTTGGGTAAACAAAACAAAAAAAATATCTAAGATCCAGATATATTTTCAGCAGGTATGAGTAACCAAAAATTTCTGAATAGATAATCTAGGACACAGGTCACCTCACTGCAGAATATACACAAAAAGTATAAATATCTGACGTAACACTCAAGATTTGTATATAACACAATAAAGGAAAGAGAACTAAAACTAAAGGTTATTACTTCAAGAAACAGGGTATACAAGGTCACTGTGATACTTACCACTGTGAAATTCATAACCTTCAAAATCCATATTGTCATTGCTAAGTTAACAATCATGGTAACCAACAGCAGAAGGACAAAGAAGTATAAGCACCTCTTTCGCCATCCATAAATCCCTACTGGGTAGAACTGAGGATGTTCAGTCCTTGGAAGGCTGTTTTGTTGCGTTGCTAATATATACTGCTCTCGTGTCATCTGGAAAAGAAAGGCACAAGTATAAGTAAGAAAATGAGAGGTCTGTTTATCATACATTTAATTACACGAAGATTATCTGAGAACATATAGAAAATCAGCTTCTATGGGCACAGAAGGTATGCATTCATTCAGCATAAACTACATCAAACTCATTTTCACTAGGCATTTAGTAAGAATTTGGTGTTTTTTCATGAATTTAAAGTAAACCTTTGGTTTGGTATTTCAAGTTGAATTTGCATTTCAAATTTATCAGGAAGAAACTATAAAAAATATTAATGTTATCCATGTATGTATCTTACATTCTATTTCTGAAGACTGTTTAATTGTCCTTTATGAGGTCATTCAGGAAAATTTGGTTTTGGAGAAAAAAGCCATGTAATTTATTTTTGTACCAGCTGTGGCTGAGGATAAAGGTAGTTTTCTTCATAGTAGCCTGTAGCCAAAACTATTACACTCTTTCACACAAATAGAAGAAAATTCTATTCTTATTAGAAATGCATCAGTCATAAATTAAATTAGTAAACTAAATTAATAATTTATGTCATTAATCATACACCCATATTTTACACAAAAGTATGCCATTGTGCACACCATATTTTACTCAAAAGAAACGTGAAAAACCCTTCAAAGTTTTAATTTTGCCCTTTAGGAGATATGGATACTATCATCATCTCTTGTTTTCCTGAACCAGTTTAAGTTCTTCTAGCACGTAAACAAGCAGTAACTGTCTCCTAACTGCTTAAAGAAGTTAATTAATTCTTCTTTAGAGCAAAAAAATGTTTATGGAATTTAATAAGAAACCATTTAACATTTTTTTACATCCTTAACTTTCTTTTACAGATATTTATATTCATATTCAGCTGTCACATGCCTTTAGACTGGATGGTATTAACTTTTCTCCATGACTTAGAAATGAAATTGAAGCAATCTCATTTTGTTTATGTAAAAGTTCTTCCTGAAACTTGTCTATTAAAAAGACTAGTTTAACAGGCTTTGTGCTCAGCAGAAGCAAAAAACTCCAAAAAAAAAAACCCAAAACAAACAAACGAAACTGCAAGAAATTTATAACCCAGATAGAATGATCAGTTTTATGCTTAAAAATTGCCTTTCTTTTCACTGAAAGTAAAAAATGCACAAAATGGCTCATTTGATTCAAGATCAAATCAGATCAAATCTATTTGAAGGATCAAAAAAATGTTGATTTCATAGATTTTTAATATGTAAAGCTCAAAAATGTTTACGTGAACATCTGTATGGCTAGATATTTATCCAAATCAAAACTCTTGCAGTCTTACCATGCACTTGTTAGTAAATGGGATATTAATGACATAAATTAACTCGCTGTGAATAATTACAGCCACAAATCATACAATACACACCTATATTATAATACACATATCACTGAAATAAGCCAGAACATAATCACTAAATTTATAAACCTGTTTTAAATAAGCAGTTTTTTTAAAACTGACATTTTGTCATTTTTGCTGTTTTCAATCAGAATTGCTTCTCTTTGCCCATAATATCAATTAAATGTAACTTTTAATAGTTTATTTATGGGGTGAATCTTTACAAACAGAACTTCCCTCAACAACATTTCTCAGTCCTCCCAGAGCAAAGTATCACCAGGCTTCAAGACCTTAGATCTTTATTGTATCCTGGCAATATTCCCAGCTGTGTCTGAATTCCTTAGGAATTCAGCAAGTGAATGTAGGAAAGGGGTAATCATCTTCCTCCTTATAGAGTTTCTACGCGTTCCTTTGGAACTGCTGTGAGCTCTGGGGTTTTGTAAATTGTGAAAAGGCAAAAGAAATTCCAGAACACTAGAAGGACTAAGTTATTAAAATATTTTTTTTAAAGAAGTGACTTGCATGAGCCTTGCTAAACCCTGCAATATGACAGAATAGCTTTAAAAAAACTGGTCACACCTAAAATAAAAATCTGACAAGTTTTTGCCAATAATTCTAATTGATGAAGTGCACACACACCTTATATATAAAAATCCATACACACAGGTATTTATGAATATATATATGTAGATCATAGAAATACATACACGTGTACACACAAACTTTGGATGACTGAATTACTATCTCATGCTATTGAACTTTCAAAATTATAAAAATATACATTCTGAACTAGGCAACTGACAGATCTGATTGATGAAGCATTATTATTAAATGAACTTTTAAATAAATCTGTCTGTGGTATAAGCTTAATGTTATTCCATTATGCAGGTCTTGTAAATATGTAATGATTGGTGACAACATTTCAAGGTAAGACCTATGGTTTAAAAGTTTATCTAGGTTTCTGATATTAGGATGATAGAGGGTCTCAAATAAAAAATAATTAAATTACAGAAGTGCTCTCTTAAATGTTTCAAGGGTTTCAATATTATAATCTTAAACTGGTAAACTCCATGGTGTCCACACATGCACATATACATGAAGTCCTAAGAAACCAGAACAACATGCTAAGGAAATTAAAAATAACTCCCCTGCTCTGAAAATAAATGAGATTTCTAATTTAAATCCAAAGTAATATGGGACACATTACTTCATAACTACAAAGAAATTAAATCAGTTCTCACACTGCACTGAATAAGAATCATAAACAAGTTAAAGTAAACTATTACAGCACTACAAACCATCATATAACAATTGTACCTTAACATATTTTGCAATTTTTAATTCTCATTTTTGGTTGCTTCTACACTTTCTGATCTTTTTCAGTACCATAACACATATGATCGTGCATATTCACTAGGCACAGTTGAATCTAAGCAATCACACAGCTTGGAACCTAGATCACAATCAAACCAATGACCTCTGGACTATTGATATTTTACAGCCATAATGTATTATAGGAACAGATATCTTAGACTTATAGAAGTAATTAAAGAATGGAGCAGAGACATTTTAATTTTTCAAGGTTTATTTTAGTCTTTAGGAAAATCTCCTCAGAGGTAAATTTTCAAAGTAGAAAAATGAAATAGAAGACAATGAGCAAATGAATTAAGGAGGGTGATATTGTTGGTATAATTCCTGAAGTTAGGGAAGCAATCTACTTAAACATGTGTTAACAAAAACTGCTTAGAACATGATTATGCCTTGCAAATAGTTCTCTAGATAAATATAAATTCACTTTAATGGCTAGCAGCTCTTTTCTTAGTGCCACAAAAGAAGAATCAGATTCAAAACTAAGGAATTAAACAAAAAGATAATTTGTCTTAGTTACAAATGGTTAGCCAAACAGGAGAAACAATCCAATTTTCTGTTAACATCTGGGCAAGCAATTTGACTTTCAGCTTAATGATTTTCTGAAAAGAAAATTATATTATTTTTGTGTATTTTGAAGACATTTTGAAGGATATGTAGAGCTGGATTAGCTTTGCATATATGGTAAACCTATGTTGATTCCATTCCTCACACATTTTTTTTAAAAGTCACCCAAGAATACAAGTAAACATGTCAAAAGGCAGGTTTTTTACCATTTTTCAAACACGCACAAAAAAAAATAGTTGTAAAAGATACATTTAAGTACAACGATCTTAAATGGTAGGGGTGGGGTGCCATATGGTAATACCATCCCAGTAAGGCAATTCAAAAATTCTTCTCTAACTGTGGTTGACTGAATAAAACCCAAGATTAATGCAGTAGCTTCTCCATGACACACTGAAGAGTTCTCAGGAAGATTACATATGCATCCAGCTACTAAAACAGCTGATGGAAGGCTAAACTAGGTGCAATACCTTTGATCAAGGTACAAAGTGCTTTAAGAAATGAAGATGACTACAGAAGCACATGATTATACATAACACAAAGAGAAGAAGCTACCAGAGGGCTTTTATACAGGTTGATACAGCTGTGTTTCAGGTTTTGCTTATTGACTCTTGTGCTGTCATCAGGCACCACTGAAAAGAGTCTGTCTCCATCCTTTTTCCACATTCCCCTTCAGGTATCTGTACATATAGATAAGATCCCCCTGAACCTTCTCTTCTCCAAGCTAAACAGTTCCAGCCTTTCCTCACAGGAGAGATGCTCCAGTCCCTTCATCATTTTCATGGCCCTTCACTGAACTCTATCCAGTATGTGTACGTCTCTCTTGTACTGGGGAACCCCAGAACTGGACACAGTACTTCGATTGTGGCCTCACCAGTGTTGAATAGAGAAGATGGATCATCTTCCTCAACTTACTGGAAACACTTCTCCTGACGCAGCCAGGATACCATTTGTTGTCTCTCTGGCAAGGGCACTTTGCTGGCTCATGTCCTATCTTCTATTGAAAAATAATCCCAGCTGGGACACAGACACAACCACTTCATTTAAAAAAAAAAACACACTTAATCCTAAAATTAATCTTTTCAGATACTGATCACTGAGTAGAAAGTGCTTACATTAAACAGACCCTCAGTTAAGTTTTAGGTATCAGTAATTTGGAAAAATATTATGCTCCGTATTTTATATTGGCTATGGGTAGGCCACATGCTAGTCAGTACCACATTACAGTGATATTCAAGCTCCAACTTTAAAAACTTACATCCAGAATGACCACACAGGGAGACCCAAATCTTCCTGCCAGGAAAAGGTGTTAAATCCAAGGGACTTCAAGATTCTAATCTGAGAGTTCAATGCCTTTTTGGTTCAGCCATGGATTTTTGCCCTGGTAACCTTCAGAAACAAAGGTGCAATTGTACTCTAAACTCCATAATCTTAAGCAACACATTTGGAAACCCCTTTGTACCCCATAAAATCTAAAGGAAAGAACATGCAAATAATTCCACCATGAAGCTGTACATAGTCAGCTGATTACATAATTTATGTATTTTGAAAGTTAATAATTAAGAATAATCTCTTTTTTCTTCTTGGCCACAAAGAACAGTTTTGACATCAGTGTCAACAAGGCTTAAGTCAGCATGTCTTTACTGACAATTTGCTTGGCTTTATGTTGTCAATTAGAATTCCATTTTTTTGCTAAGTCAATACAATTAGATTACTACAGAGACTTCATTACAGCCACAGGCAGGACAGCAGCTGAGGTACACAATTTTCTCCCTATGATGCCAGTACTCACGAAACAGTTATTGGAACAATTGTCTATAAAAGGACAATAAATGCTTGCATCTTGAATATTGTTCTCCAATAAAAGTATCACTTCACAAAAATGGATACCAGTGAGCTGATACTATTACCATTATTACTTAGTGAGAACATTTATGGCTGTTTTGTGTTTAACATGTTTAATTGTAATGTTCACTGCACAATGAACTTCACAGCACGTTAACAAGAATAAATAATCATGTAGTGAATAGAATCATATTTTTCCTACTATTCTGTGACTTGAAATGTTTCTAAATAGTAATGTGCCATACTGAATTCTTCAGAAAGCTGGATTCAAATACGTCAGGTGATGATGTTTCTTAGTAACATGTTTTTTTAAGTTACACTTTCAATAACCAGAAAAATCCCAGTACATTTTCAGTGTATTTTATTAAAGCTTTTGCAAAAACTTACTCAGTTCTTCACTTTATTTAGCTTTATAATAATCTAAACTTGCATCTTGTGTTTTAGAATAATTTCTGAATTGTTCTATCTAGCAACACTGTCAGTGTAGCATATTGTAAGAATAACCTTACTTGAGCTAGGTGGGATCGCAGCAGTCTAGTAGCAACAACACAAGATTCCCTACAGCTAAGTTGCCTTAGAGAGAAGTAGCAACCTGCAGAGATGAGCAGATGATGAGTAGACTGCTGAAAGATACAGCAGCATAGAGTCCTGGCACCTGCTATAGGTCTCTGGACTTCATCTCAAATATTCATACTACTAGATAAACAGATTAAATTTATCTTACTGAAGAATTTTTAAAAATCTATTAAAATAGCAACAAAATCAGGAAAACCACAAGAAATAATTAGATTTCGGTTTAAAAACTGCCCCTTTTCTTTTAATCCTGATGGGCCTTCATTCCTGTTGCTCTACACAACTCAATAAGGCCGGGCATGTCCACAAGCACTGCAACTAGCACTTTACTGCTGCTACTCAGCTCCCTCTCTTAAGACCGCTGAGAAGAAAAGATGGAGAATTTTGTTTTCAAGATATTCCATCAGAAGAAAGCCTGGCAACCACATCAACAGAAGATGACAGGACCAGTACTTCAGTAGCTTCACACAAACTGGCACTGGCTTTCCTCTATGAGTGACACGTTTGGTTAAATCAGTTCTAGCAGATGGTAGCATAGAAAAGTGTAAACTTCAAGAGTCAGGAAAGAAGTTCTAGGAGTGGCAGATTCACCAGGGGAAGCAAGCTTCACTGGACTGAAAGAAACAGTTGGAATGAACACTTGAGCTCTGAGAGGAAATGTCCTATTTTTAAAACTAGCTTTGATAACTAAAAAATTCAGTTCTATGTTTTAAAAAGCCAAAGAACTTTGACTTTCTTTTCAGTTTTTAGTTGATATTATTAAAGGAAACACAACAGGTGTGTTTGAAAGCTCCTAAATGACCTAAGATTCCCAGCTGAAAAACTTTCTGAAAATATTTTCAAAACCTCTTTTAAATTACTTTGACAGTATAAAAAGCATAACAGTCCTTTGGAAAAGGAGATTAAACTCCTAAATCACCTTGGAAAACTTTTCACCTTGGTAGTTTTTTTAATAAAAAATTTTCACTTTTCCACATTTTCACTTTCTTCATTCCATTTCGTTTGCATTTTCTCCTTCCAGAAAATGCATGCAGAAGTACATCCGTTCCCTAAAGGCCAACCTGTTCAGATTTAGGATTTTACAAAGCACTGAGGACAGAAGCTCAATCATACAAGAGCTGTTTCTTTATTTAAGAGGGCTTCCAAGAACTTGCTAATAATAACAATATGTAATATGTAATGACTAAATGTCACACTTTTGCCAGGCACATTAACATATTAACTAAGTTGGCAGTACTGAGCTAATAAATATCCTTTTTTTTCTTTCCTTTTTCCCTTTTTTTTTTTTTAAGCAATCCAAAAGATTGTGCCAACATCATGGGTTAAACAACAGAACTGAAGTCAGATAATTTCTGGGGTGAAAATCTCCTACCCTTTCAAGCACTGTGGGAAATCTAGAGAGATTCAGGTGGTCATCTATATCTCATGTTTACTGCATTCAATCATCTTCAGTTTTTTACTGGAAGGAAATGGGCTAAAATCCTTTGCCAGTCTAATGCAAGTGGAGGTGTTTCCTGACTTTCCTCAAATGGATAATGAAAACTAAATGAGACTCACCCAACATATAATGTGTTCTCCTTGCTGTGAAAAGCAAAAAGAATCAATATAACTTGATGAAGAGAAGGCTGATTGGCATTGAAAAAATGAAGCCTTCTTTTTAGACTAAGAAGGGATTTAAGGAAGACCCAGTGCCTACACCATTTTATCTTCAAAGGTACTCGTAAACACTGTTGGAACAATGGAAAAAAATATAACTGCTATTCGCTGGAGCTATACTGAGCCAGCATAATGAACAGACAGTGCACAGCTGTCTGTCCTGAAAGAAACTAGGGTCAGCAAAATGGAAAATTGACAAACATGGAACCTTAGATTCATTGTAGACTGTGTACTCAGATGTCATTACTCAGTATGATTCTTCTGAACAGGATAGTCAAGGAAAATTAAGGACAGCAAAAAGATACAGACAACTCCTTAATGATCTGGAAGAAGAAAAAGACTGAAAAACAAAGATTTTGAAGATGCTAGTGTAGAGATATCTATAAAAAAACAGAACAATGAGCACATGGCATCCAGAAGTCTGTTTTAGCCCTACAAGTGATTTAGACTGAAATTTATAACTAATTAGATATCCATGGGCAAGGGTGAAAAGCCTACTAAATGAGCTGTGAGGAAGATTGGCACGATCCAGTCAGTATAGTTATGCAAAAGAGGAATGTATGGAAAGAAAAGAAGGAAAACAGAAAAAGGAAAAGGGACAGAACTGTTGCTCAAGAAGCAACAAAATTTGCAATAAACAAAGAACTGGGAGAGAAGCCAAACATGCACTGCTAAAACTCTTGCTAGAGTAAGCTAATTCAGTGTGTATTTTGGGAAGGCAGCTAGCTCATCAGCAGAAAATACCTTTGTATAACCTAGAAACTGGCTGTGACTGTCAAGAAGTAAGAAGCAACTCTTACCGAGCATAATCAAGGAAATTCTTGACATTTCCAGAGTCAGCAAAAATCCTCAGGGTGGGGAGGGGGGGTGGAGAAGGGCGGGGGAAAAGAAGAGTTTATTTCTTTAATAGTTTGCCTTTACCACCATATTGCAGCTGTCATCAATAAGCGAAAGCCTCCACAGTTTCCTTTAAAGTCTGTCAAATTAATAAACAACGTATGTTATTCTTCCGAGTTAATTTGGGTAGTGTAAGCTCACCAGTAGTCAGGAGTCATTCATGAACATTCTCACCAGCTTCTTAACATGAATGATAACCTTTATAAGTGTGGCAGAGACAAGATATAGAAATTACAGCACAATCAGAAAAGAATCTCCCATTTGATCAACTTCCTGTGCTTCACTCGTGTTTGTATCAATGAATCAAGCTTACTGAACAGAAATGTTCAGAATAGTTCCTCTCTTACTCGTAGTGATTAATGATGTATAAAGGCCAAGTTTGCAAAAATCCAATTCAGTGTATTAAAATTCTTTCTCTGTATTGTATTTCTGATAAGGAATATTCTCTACAAAGAATTGCTAGATTTTGTATTTCTGCTGACAGACTTACCGATAGCTGTTATTAAAGTTTGAAAATAGAGCCTTTACTTAAGAAAATTCCTACTGCATTGATGCATTTTTCCTCAGCAACACTCATTTTTGGTAGATGCATCCTATTTCTTGGTCTATTACCTCCTCTTTATGCAAACTTCCGGTGATGCAGCCTTTGAAGACTTGCTTACAGATCTTAAAAACTTACAATCTTGACTGAAGATGCTAGGGCCATTCCACAGCAAACTCCAGCTCTATGGAAAGCTAATTTGTCACTAGCTTCAGCATTATTGAGGCAGTTATAACTATATAGGAAATTAAATCATTGCTTTAACAGTAGCCATTCATTCCACTCCCAACGTCCCTGTCAAGTTCCCCCCCTAAAGCAACAAGGAACCCAACATTTTTAGGGTTCCAAAGCTCACCACTCCTTTCACCAACATAATAAACACACACACTGGACATAACAAATGTTTATAATTATTTTCTTGTCCCAGATTCCTTAGTGAACTGAAATATTTTAGGGTTTGTGATCAGAGTGCCCTTAAAATTCAATATCTCACTCCTTGTTCCTCCTCTCCTAACTGTGACTTCTCCTTTAGAACAAGGCATCTTTTTCTTTGGCATGGATTTATTTCAAGGATTTTATAGGTAACACCAGTTGCAGACACCTAATTCCTCAAGGGAGTCATACATAAACAGTATTTTTCTACTGGAACAAGCAGTGGGTAATTATTTTACAGTGTGAATAACGAATCTTTATGTCTTCCTAAGTCTATATGCACCACGTGACAGACTACGTTACATACTTGTGACATCCACAACAAAGAAACTTGATAAAACAGACTGATTCTCCTCCACCATACATTTGTTCAGATTAACTGAATAGGATCTTTGACAAATGCCACTCATCCAGCCCATATGTGTCACTACAAGAAATGCCTTCTTGGAAACCTGAAAAGGTACTTGGGAGCTGCAGAAATACAAAAATCCATCTTCTATATGAATTCTGTAAAATATTAGGGATTTAACAGTTAATGTGACAGATCTCATTATAATATTTGATGACCCTATAATTTACTGTTGGATTATGATCATCACTTCTAATTCATGTCCTATGGTCTGAGTCCCACACAACATGACTTAAAGCAGCATTGGTTCTGAAAACAATCTCCTTCTGCTTAATTTCTAAAATGGCTACTGAAATTGCTTTCTTATTTCAGCCTCCCATCTCTTCAAATATCTCATGATCACACTTAAAAGCCATTTTGGTCTTTATTTATGTCTTCTAGCATTCACATTCAAATGGACTAATTTGCTGGAGACAATCAGCTTTTGTCAAGCAGGATTACATGCAACTAGAGAATCAGCATCCTCACTATCTAATCGCAAAACCTATTGGAGGCTGTCACAAACCATACCATACTGCAAAATGAAATTCCCATCTCTTCAATCTTGGCATTTCTATAACTATTAAATACTAAAAAAAAAAAAAAAAAAAAAGCCACCCGAAATATTTAATGACAAACTCTAACACATTCCATTATTGTCCATGCAGAAAGACAGAAATAAAACCCATTAGCCTAATAATGCATTACTGGAAGGTACACTGATAACTGGGAAAAACAGTCCAAAAGTTTTAAATATGCACTATAGTATTCTATAAGTATCAAAGGTCTTATTGAGCTAATTTAATTTCCTGAACTGGAGACAGTAACTAACAAAGAGGAATTGGAACATGAAGCATTACTCTAATCTTTTGATTTTGCTGATATTGGGAAAATTGTTGTCCTTTGTACAATAGTTAACTACTAATAACGAATAGACATAGCTTTTATACAGCAGGTAGATTGTGTTTTTAAAATTTAAAACAGATAATTTTAAGGGTTAGTACAATATAAATACAGAAAAGAAGTTGGCAAGTGAAGTCTCACTGACTAATCAATAAAAGAATATTTTCTTGAAGCCTTAATTTTATTTGGTTGGGATTTTTTGATGCATGATATAAAGCCAGACAGGAATCTGTTTGCTGAAAGTTAGTCTATTGTGCAATCTTACACAACAGTAAGCCTCCAAGTGATTAATCAACATGGCATCACTATGATTCTGAATTCCTGGTTTTGTTTCAGTTTCCAATTTATGAGAGATCATGAAAAATAGTTCCTGTTAAGTCATGTAAAATAATAGTTAAGAGAGGCTGAAGAAATACAAATCAAGCATAGGAAATATACATGTCAGGGAATTATGGGAGTTAGCTAATGTACATCCTGAGCTTTTGATGAAGAACAGTGAAGCAGGCCTATAAAAGTAAGCGGCAACAACTAAATACTTGATTAATTTACAGGGAAGTTGTTTAGCAGAAATCTTTTGAGAAAGTATTTATTAACTGAGGAAAAACAGCTAAAATGTAAACACTCCACATATCTGTTTCAACTCTGTTTCAAAGAATAATTGACTTTTTAATGAAATGCAAAACAGAAAATAACAACCTACAAATTAACATAGAACTAAGAACAACATGCAAACATGGTTTCATAAAACATTTACACTAGTGCTCATAAATGTTTTGCAAAATTAATTTCCAGTGGATTAGTTATGACATCATATAAGGATATTTTGCTGAACTGATTAATGAATTACTTGATTGGATGCAGCATTTGTGAGCCTCTTTTTACTTAATGTTTTCATTAAAAACTTCAGAGAATGGGTACACAGCATCATTTATTCACACAAATGCCAGTGAATATAAAGAAATTGTGTCCACAGAACTTTAAAGGTCCTAGTATTATGAACGCTAAAATAATCATACAGCAATTTTTTATTTGAAAATGCAAGCTGGTTCTCAGAAATAAACTGATAATAAAAAGTCAGTTAAGTGGGAAAGACAATTTTAGAAATCATCAAAGGACCAGAAAAAGGGAGGCTCATGGTGAACAGGAAAACAAAAGGTAAGTGGAGCCAAAAAGGTTTGGCACAGACAAGAATAGCAATCACTTTCAGAACTCACAGCCCAAAGTATCATATCGTAGAGGACAGTAACAACACTATTTCTACACCTCAGACAAGACAGAACTTCAAATACTACATTTCTGATAACTCACAAAGGAAAGGAAAAAAAGAAAAAAAGACAACTAGACTGACAAAAAAAAAAGATAGATGTGAATTGTCTTTGACTTCTACAGTGAGCATTGAGTCAATCCCTCAATTTTTGCACACAGATTCTACCTAGTGGAAGTACAGCGATAACCATACTCTGCTTCTAAATTCTCTAGAAGGGCTTCCCCTTACACGCTCAGCATTGGAAACTGCTACTGGGGTAGTGAAGAACTGCACACCTACTTGTCAGTCTGTCTGATGAAGCACGATTCCTCCTCAAACCTTCTTAGAGCGTGTAAAGCTTGCTTTGAGCTTCACCAAAAGAGTGCACGCTTCTTCCCATCTGCCTCTACCTCTGTAACCAGTCACAAGCTTTTTGGCCAACTGCAACCTCTTCCACATTTGCACACCAAGCACGTGTTCAACCATCAGTGACTTCCTTCTTTTTCACTAAGCCATCTTGGAAAAATGTAATAAAAAATTGACAATAAGTACTATGAATGTACATGTGACAAAGAGAAATGTCAGATCCAAAGAACTCCTTTTCCCTGACCGTACAATGCCATTCATTATCAGAAAGGCAACAGTGTGCTATTCATGTGTAAACTTTTAATATGTACAGAGAGGCTGGAAAAGTAATGCTCATCTCTTCAGGACTCTTTGACTAGATAAGAGGTTTTATTATGTATTTGAAAGACTGGAAGAGAGTGGCCTAAAAGGCAATTAATTTTTTTACAAGATCTAAAAAATTGATATTTTTTTTTAACTCTAGGGAGAGGCTTACTGCTTTGGTCAGAACAATATGTCTAGCTTTTGCAGTCAGTTAATATTTCAACCCAATATTTTAGTGATGTCATAGCCTGCTAAATTAAGTAAAATCTATGAGTACTATGTTACACTAGTCCTATTTTCATATATCTAGACTGAAACCAAACATTTTTAGTGCTTAAATCAATGTAGCAGACAAAAAAAGCACAGTAACCACTATCATTCATAATATGTTTCCCTCAGAGAGCTTAGATTGATCTTCTTGTTTATGTAAGAAGCATCTCATTTTACAATACAGGCTCTAAAATTTCAGACAGACCAAAAAAATGAAGCTGTGAAGTTTTTCCCTGAGCCCTCTGTATGTGAAGATATTTCACTCAGTGAATACCAAAATTTTTCTACTGGATTTTTTATTGTCTGCATTAAACTGAGCACAGGAGAATGTGAAATAGTGCAATTTAGGCTTATATCCACTTAATGATGAGCAGTATCGTTCCCGAGAAAGGTTAACTGGTCTGATTTAATATGGATAAAAGTTAAAAAGAAAAAAAAGTTGAAAAATACTTATGGTTAAAGGAGACATTTATTGCATCCTTTAATCATAATTAGCTTCAATTACTCAGTATCTATTGCCAAAAGAAAATGAAATAAAATTCTACTTTACCATATTAGAAAATACCTCTGAAATACTCTACTCTCTGAAACGCTGAGAAAATTGGCTAGCAGGTAACTTTTACCCCTACTCTGTCTCTCCTGCATTCGGTCTGTAGGGAGTGGAGTCACTCTTGTCTTAAAAGTCACTTCTAGAACATCATCTTATGAGATCTATGAGAAATGTTTTCAAGGCAATCTGGCACGTACACAACCAAAAGTGGGGCCTCCCTCAGTCCTAGAGAGTGAATGAATTTAATACTGCAGTTTAAATTTCTAGGTCAGGTATAACAGCATGCTCTGATTATCTGACTCCTTGGAAACCCATGATTCAAAGGGGATAACATGAATAGACGGATTCACAAGGCAGCTATTTAGACCTATCACAGTTTTAATCAGTACAAAACACAGTTTTCATATTTGATTAGTTGCTTTAAACAAAAAACACATCAAAATCAATATTTCTGAGGTTATTTAGCTTACAGCCTATGGATTTCAATCTTCTTCATAAAATTTCCGAACTGAGAGAAGCATCTCTCAACAGCATGACTATAATGGTATTAATGCAGCTAAGCCACCATTCAACACTATTTAAAAATCTGGTCCTTGTTTTGAGCTTATAACTAACTACTTGTTGCCGTTTGAAAAGTAGATAAGTTATCCTTCTAAATCATATAATTGTTCTGATGACACTGTCATTTGGGCAAAAACCTCCTACTTTTTTTCCAGAAAACCAAGGAAGCAGTGAAAACAAGGAGGCAAGGAGAAGAATAGGAGAGAAAACTGTGCCCAAAATCAATTAATTAGTTGTCACATTTGATTCAGGATACTTCTATCCCTAACAAGGTCTGCCAGCCATGAGTATAGTTTAAAATGGTCTGAAAGTGTAAATCTAATCTCCATCTGTAGCCTTATTTCAGAGACATCAGTATATCTGGTTTTTCAAAAAAAAAAAATCTTATTTTGCACAAAAACTTCCAAATTCAGTGATCAGGCCTCTCCAAAGTACATTTACATGTTTTAATACTATTTATTAAAAAAAAACCACAAAAAACAAAACCAAACACAACCCCCAAACCCACAAAAAACTGTTTCAGAAATAAGTAGAAGTAGTTAAATAAAACTATTTGTTTCTTTTGTCATAAATGAATGTACACATTAGATAATACATTTACCTTCCTATGAGGAAATAAAACCTGACCAAATCTCTACCAAGCCAAATTGAGTTGAGGAAACGGTAGAATTTTATTAATAATATTTTTTGAAACTACCAGCTGTAGTATATGTAATAAATTAGGTTCCACTATTTATTGATCTTTTTCTAAAATAAGTAAGAATTACCCTGCATTTAAAAAAAATAGCACAATAACATAATGTTAATCTTCACTTTAAATTATCTGCTCTTCTATATTAAAAGATGCAACACCAAGCCATCTGAGAAAAAATTAATAGGAATATGAACAGCAGTGATAGAAACTTGAACAGCAGTGGATGAAGTTTTTAAAAAGCAATTCATTAAATGATCTTTATTCATGTAGTACTCTAGTCTACAGAGATTTTGATACCACCTTCACGACAAGGTAACAAGTGTGCTTTACACTGAACTAAATGAAGGGGGAAGAAAAAGGGGGATGGGGGCTGGAATTTAACCCTCTCTCAAAGGAGGAACTTGCAAACAGCTTTTCTTTCTTTGAATAAACCCTTCAATGGCAGCATAATCTTCCCTATAAAGTTCAATGCAAGAGAGTGTCCCATATTATAAGTTTTCTTCTTTCTGGAATATCCAGAAATACCATATGCACATGCTAAATTAAGTACGTACAATTTTTCCACAAAAGACAGTGATAAGATATTGTGCAGTGTTACCGCACTCTTTCTTCAATGCATGGCTTTTAAGTATTTGTATTTAAAGGTAAAGAGTTACGCTTGTGCAATAGGTTATCCACAGAGATGTCAACAGAAGAAATTGTAACTCAGTAATTTTACCAGAAACTCAAAGAACTGATTCTTAAAAAGAGAAAGAAAATAAACTATTTCTAGCATAGCATTTTGCAAAACTGAAAATGGACAGAACTTCAAAATTTCAATTTGGACATCCTTACAGGGACATCCAGAATCGGTCTGTAATGGCATTTTCTTCAAGGCTTTCAGATGAATGGTTTTGGTTTGGTTTGTTTTCTCTTTATTTTTTAAGCATGTTAAAATCCATCTTTTTTTAAAAAATATTCTTCTCTCTTCAGTCAGTAGAGTGATTTTTGTTCTGGAGATAATTTATTCTTATGTTTATTTCTAACAATATATTAATGTCATTATTTTCTTTGTGAGCTAAGGTCCAGGCTCACAAATTAACATCCAGCTGATGTTAATTCCTGACCATTTTTATTTCTTGCAGGAAGATTCCAAAGTGGGAGCTTCATTTGTTGTTAAGCTAAACTGCACTGGGAAATTATTCTCTTAGATGTATGTGCAAACAGGAACCTAGTCAAAAAAGAAAGCACAGTTCCTCTAGCCATGCATATTGCTGGTGCTATTTTTTTTTGTTTGGTTTTTTTTGAGGGGGAATTGTTTTTTTCTTTTTAGTTTTCTTGTTTTGTTTTTCAAATAATTGCTAGAAAACATAATAAAGTTTATTAGAAAATAGCTCCCTATTTTCAACTGAAACTTTATCCAGAACGATGTTGTGCATTATATGATGGTCCAATTACAAGACTTCAGAATTTCAAGCAAGATTTTTAAGAAGGGCTGAATCCATTTTCCTGTTACGCGTACACAATGCATTCCAAATGATTCTTTTTCCTATCTGTCTTCTCAAGTTTACTTCAAAGAGAGACCAGAAAGATAATGCATTTCTTTCTCACCGTATTAGTATTTACTTTCTTGAATTATTGTGTTGCATTGCATTTGACAGCCAAATTACCTCTTGTCATTAGTTATGACAAACTCTTTTAATTTATGCTCTATTTTCATTCTGCTAATATTTCAGACAGATGTATAAGATTTTATGAAGCTATACACCAGGTGCTGCATAAAAGAAAATGAAATAATTTTCTATATTTTAACCTCATCTTTTGTATAACTTGTAGCTTTAATTAGAAATATGAAATGGTATTTACAAGTATTTTACCCCCCTATGCCCTGTACTTTCTTTCTCCCTAATATGATCACAATTTAAAAAACATAACCAACACATGGCTATGGTTTTCCACTTAAAAGATCTCTGCTGTCCTACAAAAATATATTTGTCTATGGGAGCATCCAGCTAGTTAGTGCAGATATCAACATACAAAAGTTTTAAACAGTTTCTTGTTTAAATAGCAGTAGCAATATTCTTGCTACATCAAAAGCTTGCCATGGGGAGAACCACAGCTCCCGTGCAGGGTATCCCCGTAAAGATTAGGCTTAAATGAGATTTTGTATAATAGCTGAAAGAACAGCATTTATCCGAAGAGCTTGTGAAACTATCAAAGATTAGAATCCTCTTTATTAAACAGCTACTAATTTTGCCATTTTTAATTCCAGAATTACCATTATTTAATTACTTATCACTAATTGTAAAAAGCTTTGAAACTTTAAAGGAATATAGAATTAAAATTAATTAATCAGTACAAGGGAAAATCATGTTCTGATTTTTTTTCCTTCATTAAACAACTACTTTAAGAAAACAGTATGAAATTTAACATCTGCAGTTCAGTTTCACCTAAAATCACTGAAGTTGCTTGGCACTTGCATCAATGGCATTGATGTCAAGGAAGATTGAAATTAGATGTTAGTAAGTCACCTGGACTGAGTAGCATTCACCCCAGAGGACCAACCTGGAAGCTGCAAAACTGCTGGAAAAGCTTTACAATGTCATTGCAAAAAAGCTGAGGCAGCAGCAGGTTGTCAGTACAACCTCCACCTGCAAAGGAGACTCGTTAGTTTCCAAAGCAGTGATTTGAGGAACTACATACCATGCTGCCCGACATCCATTCCTGGCGATCTCTTAAGACTCTGTAATTCAGAATAATGTCACTGGGTCCACTTCTGCAGAGGGAAAGCCCAGCTTGGAGACCTGCTGAATGGCCAGGATGGAATCAGTAAGCACATAGCCAAAGGGAACCAGTGGGCAAAAACTATTTAGATTTTCACAAAGGCACTAACATGATTCCACAGCAAAATGAGATAGAGAAGCCATGCAGCTGTCAGATGGAGGAAAAGCTTTTGGTTAAGACTGGTATTAGTTTCATTCTATTACTTCATTAGTGCTTTGCAAAAGGCAGTACGCTGTGCAGCCTCATATTAAGATCTTCTAGGTAATGGTGCAACTCCTAAAGACTTTGCCAAATCAACCGAGTGGGCAACAGGTTGGAAGATGACTTTCAGAGTTGATGATTCTGAGGTAATGTATGCAGGGACATTAATCTAAGCCATGCCTACATAACCGTGAACTCCTATCTAAGAACTAAAATGTAGGAAAGGGATATAGGGGTCATTAGCAATGTTTTCCTGAAATGACCAGCCCAATGTACAATAGCAGACAAAATCAGTCAATAAAATTCTGCGAATGCTTTAGGAAAGATATTGAGAATGTAGTGTCATTTTGACACTGTAGAAAACCTTCATTAATGTTTCTCTAGAGCCTGCTGTTTGCCTAGGATTTGTCATGTAAATATACAACAACAAGTACTTTAAAGCAGATCATGAGATACAAAGTTCTTCAGGTTGACTCCATAGGTGGAACAGTAAGTTCAAAAAAACCATATTAATCACAGTGGTAAAATGACTGTCAACTCTCAAATATTTAGCTAATCTGAGGAATACATCTACCGCTTCCTTAAAGTAACTTTCTTCTTGTTCTTAATGCTGTTCAGTTTTACTTTTTTAAAAACAAAACAAAACAAAAAGGCAAATTGTCCCATATTTGATAATGGATAATTTAACTAATATAAAATTGCAAGAATTACAGTGTCGGAAGTCTTCAGAAGAAAATAACTGTGACATGATTTAACATGCCCAAAAAAATTATTTCCATTAGTAAAAAGATGAAGTTGAATATCATAACTGCTATCCAATTTTCTGAAATACCTAAAAAGCCATTTAAAGGAACAGAACTGCTGTAATAAGTGAGATGAGTGGTAATATTATAAGGACAGTAACCAACAAAAGAGACAAAACCCTGTGTATATGGAATAAAACCATCTAAAACAGTGGAAAAGTTATTGCCAGATGAAATAAGTGTAAGGACTCTCACTAATAATCAATATAAGAATCATTAATAATAATTAATTTATGTCAGAGTCATTTTGTTACTGTTCAGTTTTACACAGATTTCACAAAATTGATGATGGGGAGACAAATTTGAAGAGGAAAAAGGTGTAAGATATATATATATACACATAGTTATATATCACATTAATACCAAAATGTTTTATAAGAAAAATATTTTAGATTGTTATACAGAAGTGAAGCTCCCTTCCCCACAAAACTAAAAATTGGTTACGTCATTTACCATAACCTCAAGCTGACATCAGCATTACTTTTATTGTATTCTAGAACTTCACTTATGTAACAGTCCCACCCTATTTAAAGAACACAACAGTATCTAAATATACATACTCCTGAAAAGGTTTGTAAACCAGCTTAATTTACACAATGAAAATACATCCATTTTTTGTACTTTGTTATCAATATGTGTGTAGAGAATGAGAGAACAAATCAGCAGAATTACTTCAATTCTAAACTTTATCACAAATCTATTATATCTCTTTGTTTTCTGTTTTCTAAATAGGTCTTAATCTACATCAGGACCTTCCTTCTCATCCTACGGGTACTAATTTACTTCAGTTTCTCCATCTGGCAAGAGTTATTGCTGCATGACCTTTCACATTCTAGGTCAACTAAAAACTACGAAGAGTGTTAGCACTCTACAACCCTTCTTAAAAATCTGCATCATATTTGCCACTTTCTCATCCCCTGGTCCAAAGGCATATTCAAGCAAGAAGCTATACATGATGGTTAGTAGCTCCTCTATCCCATTGCTAAGTTGCTTAAGAATTCTTAAGGGAAGAGTAACTACTTTGCTATAGTTGATTTTGTCACTTCAATCTTCTATCAACAGTTTGATTTGAAACGTTTCCTAGCATGCCGTGAATAAAGGTGGATCCACAGAGAAGATGAACACAAAAACTAATTTAATCTTTCTTCCATGGTGTTATCTTTCAGAGGCTTTCTCTTCTTGATCGTGTATTGCTCCTACAGTGCCTGAAAGGTTTTCTATTCTGATACCATCAGAAAAACAAAAGGATTTATTATTAGCTTTTATAATTTCTCATTTTAAAATATGGATCATCACCACCAATCCCTCTGCACTAAACTTTCCTATATACTCCATACTTTTACATTGCAGTTCTGCCCATCTATCTTCCTTCCACCAAATTTGTGTCAGTTAGCTCATTATCCCCAGAAAAAGACAGTATTCCTTTTCCCTCATCATTTTTGTCAACACTTGCAACTGAAACAGTTTTGTCTTTTTCTTTTCTTTCTGTCACCAGCCTGTTTGGGACTCTCACCCTTCTGGCTGTTCCTTGCTAATTCACACTTTAATTTTGCCACTACCTATTGACTGATCAAAGAAACAGAACTCATATATGAGTTCATTTCTAAAACACGTTATCCTCAACCTCTTGCTGTTTCACATGTATTATTTCCTACTGCTTTCGTTAAGAAGCCCTATAAATAGCCATTTAAATTAACTTGAATGTAATTAAGTTCAATTTACCTAAGTATTAAACCTCTTCCCTTTGGCTTTTGATGATGCTTCTCATCACTTTAGGAGCTCCCACAGCTTCAGAAATTACGACAGTGCCCATTGTATGTGATCTGCTCTATCCTGCCAGCCACACACAGAATTTTCCCCTCCATCCAGTATCACAAACATGTCCAGACAACCACCAAAGTCTGTGTTCATCTGCCTACCTCCTGTCCCAACTCTTCCACTAGAACTGCTCTTCGTCCTTTCCTGTGTCCAGACATAACACTTTGATCCTCCACATCATTTTGTAACAGATTCCTTTCCTTTTAAAAATTCTCATGAAGCCTGCCACATGCACGGTGTAAACAGCTGTGTCCCATTCTACATGTAATAATATCTCTCTGAACTGTTTAACAAAGTCAAAATGATCAAAATAAATGCTATCAAAGTGTTAGTTTAGATTACCAACAAAATCCATATTTTAACCCAGTAAAACATGTACAATGCGCTTGTAAAAGCAATACACAAAATAATACATAAACTTCTGAACTTTTCAAAACATCACAACCACTTTCAGAAGCTATAGCCTTGAATCAACCTTGGTTAACTAAAGGCGGGTGGAGAAGGCAGGTTTCAGCTATGACAGTACTAATTCTTTGAGAGGTGACCAGTTAGTTATACAAGCATAAGTACTTATAACAAAAACAAATGTCCGTGTTTGTTTTTTTATAATAAAAAGTTAACAGATGGAGGATGTAAATATTTTGACTCAACTGAGTCAGTAACTAGTTTATACAGTCTTAGAAATAGCAACATTTTCTAGAGAATTCAAGTTTTATTCAAATGGCATGGCGTGTGTTTCAAAAATATTTAATAAAGAATAAAAAAAGGAAAGGAAATGGAGCACCAGCTTAAAAGTTACAAAGTTATCAAAACATTTTAAAGCTTCTCAAATACCTGGTGAAGAGCTGAATATGTAACTATAAAATAGGATGCTGGAAAGTTTCAGGAATACATTGGTTATAAAGCAGTGGCAAGTAACTCACCCACAACCATGAAATAAAGCTCTACTCTGACAATGAATTTGAGAGTAATTAAAGAGAAATTTGTCAGCACTCCAAGGACATATTAATGAACCACGTATTTATTTCTGATCCAATAGTCATACACCTTAGCATCATTTCTAGCTTTGGATTATTCCAAGAGAAGCATCAACTAAAAGGAGGATTGCTTGAATTCCAAGGTCTAGGTCTTATTGAAATATCAAAACACTTCAGATTAGTTTCAGGCATTACTGAAAAAACAACCAACAAACCAACCATACAAACAAAAAACATCCCCAAAAACTGCAGCAAAATTTACACAAGCTACTTGGACTTTTTAAATTAAGGAATTATGCTCACTGATTTCTACCTGGAGCTGGTAACTAACATGAGATTTTACCATATTGACAACTAAACTCATAAAAATTAAGCATCTATTCTGCTTTTCCAATCTTCTCACCAACCAACTACAACAACTACCATTTTTTAGAATTGTAGCATTTCATAACCATAAAACTTTGCAAGGAACTGTTAACTTGTTAACTTTACATAAACAACATCCCTTTTGGAATCCTATTTCAATTACCATTGAAAAAAAAAAAAGGAATTAGATAAAAGGCAGTTGTAACTTTTATTTTGCATATTTGAAAAAAATTCCCTAACGCCAAGCTGCACATGCATATTGACAGAAACACTAAGGTTATGATGATAAAATTATGTGTAATTGAAAGTCCCATGGGAAATGTGTTCTTCCACTGTTTTCTATGTGTAAGTTTTTTAATGTGATTCACTGATACTTTTAATTTGGGTTTTTGTCTTTGAGCTAAGGAGCTTCTAAAAATTACATATTTCTCTTCCTTTTCATAAAAAGCATACACTTATTAGATGAAAAATTCATGAATTCTAACTGCAGAGGCAAACAGAAACTGTCAACCACCCACAGCTTTGACAGGCAGCACACCAAGTATCCTGTAATAATACCCTTCATCAACAGGAAAATAATTATATATTATATTTCTGATATTGTACATAGAAAAGATGAGCTATCCCTTTGAACCCAGGAACTCTTCCTTTTTTGCTAGCACTATTAGCATTAATACCACTAACTATTCTAGTTTCCTATTTTAACTTCTCTCTTATAAAACACAAAATTTCTAGAAGAAGCATTTTTTACCTTCCCAAAGCCTTTCTAAATTGCAAGGAATGACCAAAGTCACCCAATGCCCAGATTCTAAATGAGTGCATCTCTAACTAGAAGTGAATGAAGCAGAAGAGACAGAATTATACCAACCCATAGCCCTAATTTTCTTTCTAATGACTGAGCGCTTTTTTCGCAATTCAGTAGAGCAAATAACCATTATTTTTTCACCCTTTTTTCAATACATATTTCTTTATCTTATACAGCAACAGGTAATGGGCAGAATACATCAATGCTATGCCAGCCTTCCTCTAAATAGCAGCAATGCCTCTGTTGCAAAAGTGTAAGGAGAAAAAAGCATGCTGCTGCTGACTAACCTAATAGTAAAACCAATGTAAAAATCTTGTAATATTTGCAGTGAATATGCCCTTATTGTTTTTTAAATCTAAATGTAGCAGAACTAATAGTACAATGAGTTTTTTCCAGCCTTGAACATTTAATTTCTTGGAATTTATGAGAATAAATGATAATGACAATTGAAGCTGAAATTGAAAACTTATCAGTATTTAGGACAGTGAAGAATGTTTATTTCTTCATGGATGCAAGAGCTAGCAGCATGGTAAATTCCTTTTTCCAATCACTAGAGGCAATTTCCCTGTTCAGAGCTACATGCAAGCATGACTTTGGCAATTGGATTGTGATGATGGCTGCATGTATAAATAATTTGGGACAGGTTTTAGAGCACTTACAAGAAAAATAAAACACCAACCAATAATATATGGTTTTGGACACGTCAAAAGGTAAACAAAATACCAAGCAGTTGAAGTCTCCCTTAACACATTACAGTGAACTTGTTCAGTAAATAGAACCTGATCACGGACACTATCCTGAATGACTAAGTGATCATGTTTATTTCTATGCTAACAATAATCTCAGCAGGATGATTCCAAATTAATGGTGGACAACAATAAACTTCTCTATATTATGTTTGCTATCTCAATAAACCTTTCCTGTTCAGAACAATGTTTCTCCTTTATTTCTCCCAAACATTATAATATTTAATAGTTCTTATGAGGAACATTTTTATATTATGCATGCACCAAGTAGAAACATATATCTCAATTTTAAGGCACTTGGGGTGAGAAGGTTTTATAAGGGAATGTTTATGGTGCCAACACCTCAGATTTATACTAGCCATTCCCATATGGCAGACTTAAAATAACCATAGTAGGTGATGGCAAGGAAAAAAGAAAGCAAGATCAAGGTCACAATGATAATTTGAAAAAACAGTTTCTATATGTAGCCCAACCATAAAGTGAAACCAACACTTGCAAAACTAGTGGAGACGCCACGATCTTTCTGTATTTAAACTTTTGACTTGTGTAGAAATCAAGATTGCAAAAATTTCAGACTACTTTGATAATAGTGAAAGAACATGCTGCAAAAAACCCACTAGTTATGGAAAAGTAGTAAATACATTTAAATGTATAAATAAATAGATCACAATGAAAGTGCATAATATTTAAAGGGATAAAGCTCTAAAAGCTTTATGTATGGAGAAGACAGGACAAATAAAGAACAGGGAAATGAGACCAAAACATTATTCTGAACAAGAAAGATATATTAAGATAGTAAACATAATGTAGAAAATCTTACAGTCCTCCAAACCAACAGAGTGCCTTAAAGGCCTGAGAAGAACATGCAATCGAATACAAACAAATGTTTCTATGGTTTTTTAATTTAGAGAAACATTTTGGTGGTTCGCACTGTCTTGTTCATGTTCATCAAAGAAATGAGCAGTGCTCATAAACAACTGACATGGGAATGAAATCTGTCTTATGATTTTGTATTGAGTGGAATTTTTAACTAAGAAAATAAACAAAGTACCTAAGAAGTGCAAAGCTTCCTAAAAGGTGTGAAATTTGGAACATTTTCACACCGCAACTTCCCCATTCAGAGCAAATCCCTCAATTCATTACAGAAATTCATCTGGTGAATCAAACTATAAGGCTTCTTTTGCTGTATTTCACTCACAGTGTATGTTGGATGCAGACTTCCACATAGTTTTTTACAGTAAATTCTCCTTCCTGTCTTGAGGAAGGGATTGCTTGGGTATCAGGCTTGTTAATTGCTTGGAATCTATTTTTCTCTAAAATAACCTCCCCCTTATTAACTACTTGTCCTTCCACTAGCATTTCAGATTCGATAACCAAAATTTCAGATCCATGTTAATCGAAGATAAATCATTAACATAAATTATCAGCTAAAGTTTAACGCTGAACTCCATAGGAAATTACATACAATTCCTTAAAATTTAAGAAAGTATTAACTTTGGAATCTTTGTTTAGCCATAATCTTATATAAAAAAAAAAGACAAGAAACAAAATGATACCAATTAAGCTTTTAGAATCTTATTTAATATCTAGGTTAATTTATTTATTTTAAGTAGCTAGATTTCTTGGATGCTCAAGACATAAAAATTCTGAGGCCGCCCTGTCATGTAGTACTTTCGGTCTTCATTAATAAAATATCATTACCAAAGAAAAATTGCAAAAGCAAAAGACATCAAAGGGTGATATTTTAATGACATTCTGGAGAACACTGCATTTCAGAAGCAATATTTCTAGATTTTGGAAGATCTTATCCAAAATGTCCATGGGGACCAGTGTCTTCTGGTCACATTCTGAATTTCAGGTTTCCCACTTCTAAGAACATATTTTTTTCTTTTCCAAATAGCTTTTCCATGCCATAGCCCCAGTCCCACAAAAAAAGGAGAAAAAAAAAAAGGAAGGTAGCTGGCAGATTACCTCCATTACTCATCTATATATGCCTGTTGTTCAGCGATGGGGAAGACATGCCCCTGTGTAGTATTTTGTATAGCATAATTTGACTTTTTAACTTGCAAAGTCACAAGTTCTGTCTCACTCAGAAAAGTAAAGCTCAAGCTGATCAGTGATGGACCAGGCTCTCCCACCTAACTCCCATCTCTTTCCCTGGTTAGGAAAAGATATTCACCGTTCAGTGTACAATCTCCTAAATGTACTTTATTCATCATGTTTTGGAACTTGATGATTTTTAAGGCCCCTTCCAACCCAAACCATTCCATGATTCTATCATAATAATATTTTACAAGGCTTTTGATTCCTTCTTTTTTTCCCCAATGAATTTTAAAAATGTACTTCCTACAGCCTACCAGCATTACTAAAGCTCAGATACATTTTTAGGGTGATGAGAAGAGACTATAAATTAGCCTGCTCTTTCAGTACTCTTTAGCCATTGAGCCAGTGACAGAAAGCTAAGTACTAAGTACTCTGCCAGCAAGAGTGGCATCAGGCAGTAGAATTCACAAGACAAAAAAACAAACAACAAAAAAAAGAGGCACCCCAGGAAAATAATCTCGGGTAATGTAAACTCAGGAGACTACGATGAAATAGATCACTTGGGAAAAGCCATAGCTTAGACACCCAACTGGGCTCCTCAACAGATAGAGAACATAAAAGCACACAGCTATAAAAAGTTAATAAAACATTTAATAAAAATATAATATGAACAAATCAGGAAAAATAGGTAATTGTTCTTTCTTGAGTAATGTAGTACAATATAACAGGATCCCCTACAAGAAGAATATTAGCAGTAATATTTTAGTTTTACTACCCTGACCCTCTGCACACTACATACAGTCTCCCCAGACTACTGATACTTCTGCTCAATCTCATTAATTGCAAAGTTCTACAGAAAAGAGGTAATACAAATCCAGTTTCATTTGTTCTAAACACAATTGTGGAGATAGATTTGCAATTCTAAGCATAAAAAGATTACTAAATAATTCTTCCGCAGTGGTGCTCATTTGCATAATTAAAAGCTGGCAACTCTTCATTCAGTGTTCATTTCCTTTACCTACTTGTAATATTATTCAGTTTTCTCAGCGTACATAATTAAAAGGCAAATTTACAACTTATAAATAAATAATACTAATCACACACTATCTAGTTTAAAATATATCAATTACTACTGAATTTTCTGGTGCTTTGTATTGCAGAGCTAGCTGCATCCCCATCAATACAGAAAAGCCAGGCTTTGTTCTCAGGCGAATCTAAAAGGTGACGGGTATGGTTTTTCCTATCACCCCAGACACAAATGCAAAGCTGTTCTGCTCCTGATTTGTGCTAATCAACAAGTAGCGTAAGTATATTAAACAAAAGGTACAATATACAATAAGCAGGCAACCACATGATTACCCAGACCTTCACAGAATATCTTCTGGGGGAAAAAAAAAAAAAAAAACACTCAACAAACAAAAAAACCCACCCCAGACCCACACCTACACACACAGCAACTGTACTCACATCTAACTCAGCAGCACAGTTCAGTCACTTAAATAAACTGCCAATCTGAGAACTCGTTTATCTAAAGCTTTATTATAGTAGAAAAAAAGATAAGCACCTTGACATAATTCAGCTCTAAATTGGGTTGAAATGCCCTCAAGAAATTGTCACTTACTGTCCAGCAACAAAATATAAATGATCCAAAGAAACTAAGCTTCACTCAGCACAGGCATCCTGTGATAAATGCCTGAAGTTATACCAAAGAATCTGAACACTGGAGTAAACAAAAACAGCAGAAAAAGACATTATTAGCCCTAATATACCTCAAAATATTTTAAGTAAATGAGAGTTTCCAGAGTACTGAAGGAACATACAAATATAATTTCTATAGAAATATATATTTACATATAAATATAGTGCATGAACAATAAACTGTACCCAGTAAATGCATAGGAACAGTATAAAGAATATAGGAATAAATGAATAAGAAACACTGCAATGTGGCTATGACTTTGGATTCTTATTTAGAAACTTACCAACTGCTTTTCATTTTAATCATATCTGAAATCTTCACATTTCCACCTGTCCTATTTCTGCTGGGATAGAGTTAATTTTCTTTCCAGTGGCTGCTATGTTTCAGATTTGGTATGAAGGGAATGTCAATAATGCATATTGTTTTAGTTGTTGCTAGGTGATGTTTATACTAATCAAGGGCTTTTTTCAGTTTCCCACAGAAGCTGAGAAGGAGCATACATAAAATGATGGAATGGCCAATGGAATATTCCACAAGATAGATATCACACTTGGTACATAAATGGGGATTGGCTGGGGAGCGGAAATCCGAAATCACTGCTTGGGATGGGCTGGGTAACCAATTTTTCTGAGACTGGTGAAAGTGACTTGTGTTGTTGTATTACTGTTTCTTGTATATTCTATTACCATTATTATTATAATTATTGTTATTTTCCTATTCCTTTGCTGTTCTATTAAACTATCTTTAACTCAGCTCATTAATTGTTTTCTTCCCTTTCCCTTTTCTCCCTCTGGGAGGGAAGGAGGAGAAATAGAGGACAGGGACGTGATTTGAGACAGCCAGCATGGCTTCCCCAAGGGCAAGTCCTGCCTGACCAACCTTGTGGCCTTCTACGATGAAGTGACTACATCAGGGAACAATGGAAAGAGCTACGAGTGTTGTTAGTGAAACACTGGCCCAGATGAGGTGCCCAGAGATGTCCCATCTCTGGAAATGTTCAAGGTCAGGTTGGACGTGACTCTGAGCAGCCTTGAAGATGTTCCTGCTCATGGCAGAGGAGGTTGGACTCAGATGACCATTAAAGGCCCCTTCCAACCCAAACTATTCTATGAAATGCAGCACTGCAATTCACCAACAGAAATGTGTCAACTGTTGCAGCTTAATTCTAGTGGTAACTTTTTACTAGTAAAAGCATCCTAAAGTGCATCAGCTGATGAAACTATTAAAATAGAGCCTTCTCCAAAAGACTTTCTATTTACTTCTGCAGGATTTTCATTAGACATCTGAACAGAAGTCAAAACACTGAGGTTTTCCCCATAAGGTGATAAATACTTGGTTCCTAGACTTTGAGCAATGAGAATAAGATTATATTACTGCAACTGAAAAAAGAAGGGATGGGCTGTAATTTCTTACTCTGCTGTTATGGAGTGTCCCTGTCTCATCTTTGTAGAACTGAAGAATAATGTCTGAACACAAGAAAACTAAATAGAAAACTAAATCAAAACCACACACCCACCATTGTAAGCTACATATATACTGTTCATCAAATAAAAGAATGAGAATCATAAAAATAAATATGCTTCATAGGAGTCAGAGCAAATGTTTTGATAATATACTATATTTTCAATAACCTTTCCTATAGGCATTCCATAATTCTGCCCTCATGTACATGATTTCATGACCCAAAACTGAATTCAGAATATGATATAGTTTACAAATTTTGTAATCGTTATATAATAACCTCCATCAGATAAAGGTGAACTGATCAATAAAATAGAAATTGCAAGATGCTTTCTAGGTGCAAGCAATCATGTCCTATATCCCTTGCTTAAGCACAAGCAGAAAGAAAGTTGTTGTAGTCCAAGAAATTTATATGTATGTTAATATAGACAGAATTACATACACAGTCAATTTTAAAACTTCAATTATGTAAGTCAAAATCCTTACGAACACAGCTCAAACAAATTATAACTGTTTTGTCTAAAACTAGACTGGCAGCATAAAATCATTAATTACTATATAGAAGAGAACCTAAGAAGAGTACCTAAGAAATGGCATTGATACTATTAAGAAAAATGTGTAAGACATTTCAAAACATTAATACATATTCAGAAGATGTGATGCACAAATGATATAACACAGACTTGAACAATTTGGGAATTCTGAAAGAAATGGGGCAAAAAAGCCTAAAGTTTTCCAAGAAAAAAAAAAAAGGGGGGCAAATGAGATGAGCAGATTACATTAACGAGACAAAATTGTTGGAAGGCAGCTATTAGAGTAATCACGTAATGAAGTGTTAATATAACATAAACACATAATTTGTTACAACCAACAGCTGATATTTTATTCTGATAAGATTTCTTCATCATATATAAATTGAACTAACATTAAATATATTTAATTTTCATAATAATAATAAATTTAGGCTCTCCCACTGTTACATATTAAGCAGCAGGTCCAAAGGAAACCTTGACCTTCCACAAAAACTTACAAATGTAGCTTTTAAAACTGTCCTACACCATATTGAGTGCTGGGCAGTGAATGGCCCCACATCACCCATTGCATACGTCTGGGTTCCAGCCCGAGGTGTTTTCCTCTCCCTCTCACTACAGGGGACACAGCAGGTAAAGCCTGCCTTCGATTTCCAGTGTCAATAGCAAAACTATTAGCATTAGAGCACCCAACTGCCCGGCAATTTTGTAGATCCAGCTATTGGTCACACATGACATTGTAATTAAAAGAAAAGCCAGTAGATTCCAGTAGCTGATCCATGGTACTTATCAGACTTACAGCACCTATAGCCCAGCACAAGTTTCCCTTCTGGTTTTCACGTTCATTTGCTAAAGAGTGAGCAAACAGTAGTCTGAATTTACACTGTGATGAGCAAAACTCCTTTCAGCTACATTTACAGATATACTTTTGCAGCAACCCAGAAATAAACTGAGAATCACAGAAACAAATTACCTTTTTGGTGTCTTATAATTAAAATATATTTCTCTGACTTATCAGTAAAGAAGTTCTACCAGTAATGCAGAGAAGACATGAAGTATCGTATATCTGTGTAAGAATTATTCCCTATATTTCCAGTGTTTTGATGATAATATTCTCTATCCAAACCACTGTAAGAGTGCATTAGCAATAGCATTGACCTGCCTTTTCTGTTTATTATACATAGCCTTCCATCAAGAACACTGAACTACTGAAGTGGCACTCAGCAACATAATTTTATCTGTTTTATTCAGTCTGTGATTAGGCTGCCTTTCTTTATTAAATGGAAGTTTTTGTAAAGTAAAGATAGGCAACACAGAAAAAACAAGTTATAAGCTATATTGTATGTTAGGAAATAAAGGTGGCAAACATTAGATTTTGGACTACAGTAAGAAAACACTGAATTGCACAAAACTACTTGCTTTGAATCTTCCTTCAATATAAAAACTTTGAAGAAAAAATACATATAAAAACACAGACAGAAATAGATGTCACAGCTGTTGTAACTGAAAGGACAGCTTAAAATTCCGGAAATTGTATTACAATAGGTTATTTAACATTAATTATTAGTTACTGAGGCAAGCATAAAGTGTAATTAAGAATATTATTACTAGAGATTTACTTCCATTCAAAACACGTAATAGCCTGTATTAATCACACCCATGAATATGAGCATATTGTTCTTAACAAAATACACTTTTATATTTAAATAATTAATAACGTAAGGCCACCTCTGAAAAGTAATCATAAAAAAGTAAAGCTACAAAACCCTAATTAAAGCAGAAGACTGCTCTTTTTGGACCACAAATGCCCCTACTTCTATTCGTCCTTACCTTGCACTACAGTTTTTTGATTACAGAATACAGCTCTAGATATTACAGTGAGTCACACTTGAAATGAGCTATCCAGTAATTAACCTCTTAAAATTCTTTGTAACACATTAGTCCTATTCAGATGATTGGAAGGCAAATCCTGGACAATTTTTTCTTCACCCAAACGAGCTACATTGGTGTGAAAGTTCACAAGTAGAAATATATAACAAATAATGCAACTGAATGTTTTAAAATTTTCACAACTGAGATGGTTAATCATAAAAGCAGAACTAATCAGGAGTAACTTTCAGCAGCCTAAGTAATTTTAAAGTTGGTAGAAGGGTATAAAGTAGGAACATTCTTCAAACTTAAGCATACTTGCTGCCCAAATTTAAAATTGACCATACGATAGCAAATGTGTCAGAAATTGCCTGCTGTTAACTCCTGTGTTCTGTATAAGAATGATATGAGGTTCACAGCACGGCTAATAATTTAACAGAAAAATCTAGTGGACGACATTCACCAGGTAAACCAGAATTAAAAAAAAAAAAATATATATATTAAAATATATATCAGTTCAGATATGTTAATATCACTGACCATTAATTTTGCCACTAGGACTCATCCTAGTAATTCCATCTAACTCCTTCTGTGACTAGTGTCCCCTTTCAGAGTTAAGTTTGATCTCTCATAATTAACTTGAACCTCAATACTACTAATATGAACTTCAATACTTTGGGACCTTCATGGTAGTACAGCTTTCTATCAAAGTTCTGTTCAGTTGCTTCATGAACTCTTTGTTGATTTGAAGATCTTCCACTGCAGCCTGAGAAAGTAACGTGTTCTAGAGCTTCCAGCCAGGAAACATCATCTTATGATGAAAGATCAAAGCTGACCAGACTTTCTGCCGCCTCACATCTGCTTTTATAGCACGACATCAACCCATCAGCTGTTTAAGAAATTTTTCAATGTTATAGCTTCTTCCAGACCTCTACAAGTGTCCCTAACATAGTGTTAAGCTTTTTAAAATTCTCAGTTCCAGCATCTCTCAGATTTCATTGCAGGCTGGCTTCTACCTCCCAGTTATTAGCCCTAGACCTTAAGCATAGAAGAGTTTTCTACCAGAAAACTTCACTACTTGTGCGGGATCCAACACAGCAAAGAGGTTCAGCTTAGCCTCTGTAATAACTACATGGCAACACTTCTAGTAAAAAAGCTTCTGAAGCCTACAAAATTTTTCCTGAAAAATTGGAATTACTTGATTGGGTCTTTAAAAAAAAAATAATAATCAGGAAGACATTGTGGAAATTAGTTTCAGTGCCAGGCTTATGTTCAGGCTTACATGACACAGCAACAATAAAAGTATGCCACAGTGTAGAAATGAAATAGGTTTCCTTCAGTGCACAAAAAAAAATATTAGGCCTGTATAATAAATAAATATTCATGTTAGTACACAAGTGAACTGAATGATGAAATTTACTGTGTTCAAGTAGAGGGTTTTTTTTACAGTTATTTTGAAATTAAATTCTGAAAACATCAGAATGTTTTGTTTGATGTTTTGTTTGCAAATGTGATGTCCTATATTCTTATTCCAGTTTGTATTGCCTAACATACTGAATTATAATCACAGTATTTCTGCTATTCTTTTATAAAATAATTTATTTCAACTAATCCAGTGTAAAACACATATATGTGATGGTTAAATAAACTTGTTATGGTGACAGAGTACTGGTCAGGAAAAGTTGCCACAATTTTTAAGTCTTTTTTGTAACATTCTTCTTATAAAGTGAGAACTAGATAAAATAGCCTTTGCTTTAAAAGATCTATTGATTAATAGATGTTAGATCTTTAAGATTAATTCTACTTCCTGGAAAAAGTTTGACAAAATTTCTTTAGAGACTCCAAGTTACTAAGGGAAAAAAAACAAAACTACAACAAGACATATTTCAGAGATATCAGATTTAAAAAGAAATCCTTGTCATTGTAGTCAAGTGAACGTTTAAATTTAGCAACAGTAACAGTTAGGTATCCTCACCTACCGCTGGCTTTNTGAACGTTTAAATTTAGCAACAGTAACAGTTAGGTATCCTCACCTACCGCTGGCTTTCTTTGAGCTATAAAATCTGTGACTATTTAAACAAAAAGGTCACCAGAAGCTGCCAGATTGGCACTAATGAGCAAAAAGGTAGTAAGATAAAATTATACAAATGAGCTTGATGACACAAAACACATTTGCACATTTTTTCTGTTATCCTTTTGAGAAGTGCTTTTTTTTTTATATATCCTTCTAGCTTCAGCACCGTTTATGCAAAGATCTGTACAGTTGGAGAGCTGGGTCTTCATTCTGACAGGACTCAGTGTGTAAAATATTATTTTTTCTGTGTTTCATTATATTGCTAAACTATTTCAACAAAACAGCATTTGAAACACCTGAAAAACATCAACCTTCTTCAAATTTAATGGCTTTCTGAAAACCTTACCCTTTCTGCTGGATATATATGCAAGTATTTTAGAAATTTTACATCATAGCACTAAATTTATTACTTTTAATATTTTTAAGAAGTCTTCCAGAAAAGTCTGTAACAATAAATAACATCTAATTGCAATGTATTTTAAGAAGTCAGTCCAGTTAACGGGATGTGGACAAAGGGGGTCTAAATTCCAGAGGTTAGCTGACTAATCTTAAATATACCTTCACTTCAATCTTTCAATTTTTCTATCCGGAAAATATTTACCTCCTTAATAAAATGCTAGAAAAATCTACTGAGAAACAGCTACCTGGGATCTTGCAGTGTTATTTACTGAATCATATATGTTTTTCTCCAAATGAAAGATGCCATCTTACAGTGATCCCATACCTGCTTCCATCAGAATCTGGAATATCAAAATCAGATAAATGCATGACATCTTAAAATTATATGAAACATGGAATCCTTCTATGCTGGTTTTCACTGAATGGCATCTAAACATAGATAAATAATTTATATAGTAGCCTGTAAATATCAAACTGACAAAGTCATTGAAGTTTATTCCATACCTGTTCTACTTCATCATATATATCTTGCCCACCAGAGCACCTTTTCTTCCTCTCTGAGTCAGCCTTAATTTTCCATCTGCCCATTAAGCCAATTACTAGATTTTCAAAGCAGGAAACAACTTTCACTTCCACAGACCTCTACATTTTACACGTGTTCCCAACCATCTATTACTTCTCCCCGTTCTTTACAAGCTTAAACTATTTCTAGTCTAATCTTAGTGGCAGAAAATTGATGTCCATTATTATCTTGACTACCACTGACTGAAAGTACACTCAAAGCAGTATAAAACAAAATCTGTATGTGCTGAAGAACTTGCAAACTGACAAAAATAAAAAAGACACAGTGTACTGGGACACACAGGGTATTTAATTACTTGGTGTTATTTCATGTATTCTGGAAAAGTAAAATAAACTTTTGAATCTAGAACTAGGATTGGAATGAACCAAAAGAGCATTCAGTATGCCAGAAAAATAATTAAAACAAAACTCCGACAACCAAAACAAAACCCTCACAAGCTAAATTTGAGGCATCTAACTAGCAGTATTGGAACATGAAGGTTCCAATGAACATGAAGGACAATCTTAACAGTGAGAACAAGTATACAGATTGATGTTTAAATGAAACTAAACAGTATTTCACCTTGAATACAAGTGTTGCATGACTAAATGATGCACAGTAGAAAAGAGTGGAGGGTAGGGAAATCTGTGGAATGATCAAAAATTAAGTTTTTACTGTGACGTTAGCAGCCTATTGCTACACGGTGGAAGGGATAACATAGCACACTGGTGAAATAATCATGGCTGTTAATGAAGCTGTCAAAACAACAGAAAAGATGGATTTTTTGTTAAACATTTTTCGAGGGAAGAGACAGGAGAAAGAACATTAAATGTAGCAGGATTTAGAAGTGTTTTGTCTGCAGGGCAGACGCACATGGTGACATTCTGAATGGCTTTATTAATGTAGTCTCATGTTTCTCTCCACACTACTTATAAGACTCCTACACTTGAAGAAAAACAAACTTTAACTTACACGGCATCTATTCCAGGGAAAGACAACTTCTTCAAAACTTCACGTGAACAAAACATTAATATCCTACCAAAAGCTGCAGCAGGTAGTTACTATGTCCAAATGTTTTTTTTTTTCCCCAAGAGGTTTAAGAAACTTTAGCTGCAAGGAAACCTTTACTAACATTTATTAACATGAGCAACTGAAGTTTGGTGACACTAAGAACTTCAGTGCCTCTAAATTTAGAGTTATTTGAAGTCAGAGCAGCTAAACTAACTGCCTCCATTTTAAGATAAAGCTTCCATTTTTATAACTACTTGTCCCTTGAGGTAAATACTGTCCTTGCCTCAATTTCATCCTCACAGAACCTGCAAAAGTTTTTGTTTTGGTTTGGTTTTTTTCCCCTTTGGAGGCTTTGAAGGTTTCATTTTTATTTTGAAAGTCAAAGGAAAGAAGGGGTTCAGTACTGTCTCAAAACATCTTTGGTCTTACTCTAATCTATTCACAAATCTCTTGCTCTCAAATTCTGCCCTCCCTAGAACTATTATGAAAATATTTTCTCTATAAACGAAAACTGTCTTCACAAGATCTTTTTGACATTTACTTTTCTTCTACCTCTTATTTTTACCTGTACCACTCCTCTAATCGGCCCTTGCAGTGATTTTCATTCTTTACAACTCACCTTTTGAAAAAACAAACCAAAATTCTGCTTTGCTAACAGCTGTATCACTCATCTGCTTTCAGTTTTATTTTCAGTAATAAGACTCCAAAGACTTACCTACTATTATTCAATTCTCAACAAGAGGACTTTCCAGTACCTCACTAGTTTTTGAATTACTGCAAAATTAAATGGTATAAAATGAGCTTTACTAAAGAAATAAGGAATTATTTCCTTTTTCTGCACACCCAGTCATATCTTATTTAAAGCAATAAATTCCAATACTTTCTAACAAACCAAAGAAAACCTACAATCACCTTCATTTTCTAATACTAGAAAAACTCAGAGTCCTTTAGAAGGGTTTTCGAAGCTAACTGCACTTTTTGTATTATGTACACATTTCCCAGGAAGAAGCAATCTTTCACATTTAGACTTGCATGCTTTTAGTCTGTGTGTTTATGTTTAAAAATTATCTTTGGGCAGTCATTTTAACTCTCACTATTTGAGTTCTTCATGATGCAGAGAAGACTGTTGAAAAATTTATTTTATGTTTAAGCTCAATTTCTAACAACAGTTCATTTGTCTTGTAGTTTTTCTTACAGAAAAGGTCAATATATTTTAATTTTTCTACTACAGTAAGGGTCTGATATTGCTAATATAATTAAATTCCAGGTTAATTTTTTTTTCCCCAAGTATCTCCTCCTTTCCAGTGGGAGTAATTTGCCCTACAGAAATTTGTTATAACATTTAAATAAATTGTTAACAAGAGACTATTTATAGCTGCACTTGCTCTTATCTGTAGCCCTAAACTGTATAATCACTGTCACTTTTTCATGACTCTGGCATTTTCTACATAAACACAAAAACTGAGTAAGAAATTTTAGGGACTAAGAAGTAATAGTGACTCAGTTGAAATCTTAAATGTATTGAGATGTGCAAATCTAAGTGTATTTCATAAAACAAGTCTTAGTACAGCCCTCAAAAACTAGAAGACAGATCACCGAAGGAGACTTTACAATACAGGAGGAATAAAAAACACTGCCATTTGCTCTGCAGCATCAGATCCTCTCTACCTGTCTTCAGCCATTTTTCACAGGTTGTCAAAATTCTGGTTTTGGATAAGAAGACAGTTATACTTTGGAAAGTAAAATGGTAGTTATTTTATCTTACAGCTTCTGAGCATACTGGATAAAGAATAAATCTGTTGCTCCCTCTATAATCAATACATATATGTGGAATTATTAATTTCTTGGTGACCATTTCAGGCATATTATAGAGAGAGAGTATTAAAAAAAAAAAAAAGAAAATCTGTCTAATCTCTAATTTTATGGCTCAACTCAATGATTTTAAGGTTCTTTTCCAACACAAATGGTTCTATGACTCTATGATCTAGCAATGCTAACTACAATTATATCATACAGTCTGGGGCACATTCCTTATTGACTTTGATGCTTCCACGATTTCACTAAGCTTCTTGTTCTGCTATTATATAGATTTTGAACTACAGTGCACCAAACAACAGCTACCTGAGCAACCACTGAGCTGGGCTGATGTTTTGCTGTCAAAGATCCATTTTCAAAAAGAAATTTGATGCAGATTTAATGCAGACCTCACCCACTTTCAGAAATCAGTACCATTGCCATGGTATCACCAGTTTCTACATCTATATTTCTTACCAGTTATTACTTTGTATTTTCACTATACAGCTCAGGCTGAGTTCAGATGTCTCCCTGATTCATTATTTATATGAAATACACACATTCTCAGGTAAGACAAGCTCTTTCTATTAAGATTACAGCTATGACCCTAAAAATTGAGCATTCCATTTTCAGTATTATCTCACTACCACAGTTTACCAGATAATTCAACATAAAATTTTCCAAATAATCTTATTTGTTAAATCTTTCCTAGCTGCTATTCTTTGTAAAATAATGAACCAATACATTTATATATAAAGAGCTTCAAAAAGCACATTTCTAAGATAAATCAAATATTTGATTTTTTACTGCTATTTAGAAATCAGAAACCTAATAATTGAATCCCAAACATTTAGAAACCCATAAAGCTACTAAACAAAACTAACACTTATGCATAACATTTTAGAGGCTTTAAAATTTATGTATTTTGAACTTGATGTTTAATCTACTACATAAAGCCCTAATTTTATTTTACCTTAAACAATCTATTAAGATTCCTGACCTAGTTATTTTTTTTTTAAATTCATCAAGATGATAAATTAACATTTTGCTGAATAGGCGAACATAAACTTGCGATCAAAATGTCTGCATGGGAGATTGGGAGTTCAGATGGGAGGTTGGATTGGAGTACAGGTTTAGACCCAAACTCAAAATATATCCTAGCCCTACCCTAATGTAATAGCTTTTGGTATACCTGTCTTGAAATTATCTTTACAGATTTAGTCTAATCTAAGAAGCTTTGATTAAACTTGATGTTTACATTACTTAGCTCTCCTCTCTAAAGCTCAGCATGGAAGTATAAAAGTGCAGTGATCCTAAGGATACATGCTGTTTCATAAGCCATATTTAATGAATTCTTTAACTGCAGAGAGAATGTTCATGTGGTGAGCCTTGAACTGCAATAGTGTCGCTTCAAGTAATTGTAAATAGTATAGTTTTAAGTTCAAAAAAGATCTATTTTATCCTGGCCACAGCAACCCCAAAGGAAGTTTGTCCTGCATGATAATGGGCCAACGTAACAGAAGACGACCTCACATATGGGTCTTAGAAAACATAAGAAATAGATTAGCACTTAATTGCCCAAGAAGCAGGGCTCAGTTGCTCGATTCTATTTATTTATTTTTCAAAATTGGAAATATTACATTTGATTGGTATTTACGTTGTTCATGTATCTATTCCCCTTGCTTTAGTTACCATTCTTTCACCCAGATTAAGAAAAGGCAGCTACCTGAAATAAACACATTACAAGTACTAATTATTTAAAATCTCCCCCTTTTTTTTATCTTAGTTATAGTCATTGAGATGAATAGCACATTTCACCAATTGTGTAAACTACCCATGATTCATAGTCAACAAAAGAATTAGAAAGCTTGGACAAACAAGGAAAGATGCATCACTTGCTTCTCGTAATGAGCATGTCACCTGACAAGATTGCAGGGTACAGGTTATTTCAAATACAGTGTCAAGCAACTTACAAGACATGACCAAAGTAGCTGATGGTAAATATACACTTTTCTGAAAGAACATCTGTTTTGTGCATGCTCTGACGTTATGTAGATCAGCACAACAAAGCATATTTATAGTATTTTGTAACATTTATAAAAGGGGAGAAAAAAAAGAAGCTTAAGAAACCAAGGGCACACTGTTAAGGTCCCATTTATTTTTTTTCCATTTTGGCCTTTTCATTTCCCTATGTATAGGGAATTCTCTCTATAAGTTTTAGTATTTAAAAAACCACAAATGTGAAAAATACATAGACTGTATTAAAAACCCAGACATATTGCTAATAAAAAATGATAATATTTTCTTAGAGAAGAAGACTCTAACAAGGAAAAATAACTTTACAGACTGATTCTGAGATATTAGAATAGAGAATGTCTATATAGACATTTACTCAGGTTTTCCTGAGTTTCTACTCCTCCAACAGTGTCACCAGTAATAAATACTTTTAAAGACATTAGCCCTCCAGAAATCAGTCACAGGTGATCCACTATTTCTGTTTCAGTGCAGCCAGAATTTCCTTTGGGAAGTCTTCCTCCCAGGAACTGGGCTCACAAGTCTTGTGTGCTATCATTTTTGTAAAATATGGTATGTCATAGTCTACTGGTATCTATTCTAATCTGTAGGTAATTCATAGTAGTGCCACATCATGAAAATGTATTTGTTTGTCTACTTACATAGAGGCAAGGAAAGTACCTTACATTTGGGACAGTCCTGAGTAGACATACTATTCTTCTGCTGCAATGACCACAGTCAGCCCTCCCCTTGTGATCCACATAAACACAATTGCCTTCATGTTCCACTGTCTCTTCTAAGATTACAGCTCAATTTTCTCTGGCATCTCCAACTACCAATTGCTGCATAAATCCTGTTTAAAATTGGTTTACAATAGTTTTATTGGCAATATAAAATTTCAGACCAAAAGAAAACAGCTCGATGACTAAAAAACCACAACAGAAACTTTCACTAGAATGCAAGTAAAGGCAGATCAATAAAGCACTGAGACACACTTTTGGAAGAAAGAAAAGATAAAAATGAAAAAGAAAAAAAGCACATAAAAGGCTTTCCTTTTACATATGTGTTTCCTTTTTCTTCTGTCCAACCGCAATATAGAGATCCAAAATCTAGCAGAAGAGATTTTGTCTTTTGATAAATTAAAGATGAAACAATCTGTTATGGATACCCATTTCTTCATTTGTACTCTGTTAATAGTTAGTAGCCTCAGATAATTTGTCTGTCAATCACTCTGCAACTTGACTAGACTATAGACAAATCTAAAATAGTATTCCCACTGTGCACCAAATACTTCAGATCAAAACAAACTGCACAACTATTTCAGTCCTGCTTCTTGGGTAAGCCTATATTTTGGGCTATCATAACCAGGCTTTTTTTTTTGCATGAACTGACTAAAAAAAGCCTTATGCACTCATAGTAGCAGTTTGCTGTAATGCAGTCAGCTTTTCTCCTTACTTCCATCTCTAAATATACATCTTGAAACACGTTCATCTCATTGATCTTTTTCGGTTCCGTTTTTTCCATACAGAGATGGGCTACCTTTCTTCAAGATGTGTTATTCTACAGAAAAAACAGCATCTTGTTTTTGTGGTACATCACCATTACACAGAAAAAGACCTCCAACTTACATTCTATTCAAATGAAATGTGCCTTTTTTTCAACAGAAAGTATTATTACATCCATTGATAGTCACACCAGATAAAAAAATAAAATGATGCTTTTAGATATGCCATCTGCCAGCGTTTCAGTTGGGAAAAAGATGCCTTCATAAAACATGAGATCTCTGGAATTTTATATGCTACCTCTTCAGAGATCAGCCCTCATTGTGATATCACTGAAGTCACAAATGAAGATTCATTTTTCTCTCTTTAGTGTTGGTAAAGGGCACTAACCATACTGACAGATTCATCCACAAGCTAAAGTAGGATTAATTGTCACTTGATCTCATGCCACAGTCAAGTCTTTTATGTTTCAAGAGTTTTCAGTACTCATTCTTAGATTCCTGCAGACACTCAACCAGACACAGGTACCCTATTTACTCCCCACTGCTGAACAAAAAACTATTTTGCACATCTTAACAACATTGACTAGATTAAATTTGAATTTAGCTTCTTTCCTGCCTTATTTATTAGTCTTTTGAGCTCATCAGGATGTAAAAGATTATAATAGTATTTGGTAAAACCTGGCAGTCAACTCCATTATGTTCTCAAATAATGAATGCTCCCTGATAAGCACACAGATGTAGATCAGCTTCTCAACAGAGACAGACAGCAAGGAAGGGAGAGTGGCTCTACCACCAAAAAAAAAAATAAAACAAATCTGTACTAAAAAGATCCAACATTGCATTTTACTGTTTTTTCTACGCTAAATGTAGTAGGGATTACCAATCTTTAATTAATATGGAAAAGATTAATCTCACTAGTAACGCAGCTCCAGCATTCTTTAAGGTAAATGGTGTATTTTGACATGTGTCTTTCTACTAATTCATGGATCAATAGGATAGCAGCACCAAAAAAAACCCCAAAAACAAATAAAATTACAGAAACATTTCTTCTAGTACCCCAGATCCTGATAGAAGTTCAACTGCAACAGGAGGAATAGGGAGGATGGGGGAGACACAAACAACCTGAAAATGTGTTTATGAACATTTTGATGAAAAATAAGGCTGTATGCCCTACTGACAGTCCATCACTGGAATTTTGTAGGACTATGGCCTGCTAATTACGTTTTCCTATTCCTGAAGCAATCTCAGAGGAAAGCCCAAAAAATATTGATTGCATCATAAGTTTGATACATATTTGCGCTGTCATTATTGAAGTTATGCCACACTTCACAGTCCTTCCTATTGATTGGTGACATCCAAAAAAGATCAGGTTAAATGCTACTCATATCTGACTCGCTTTTTTAATCTACAACATACACCTTTCGCTAACTCCCTCTGCTTAATCTAATAAACTTTTTAAATGGGTATTTTAATTAGCAGATAATCAAACAGCAAAGCTGGGAACTTCAAAGATGCACAGAAAGATCATTTTATTAATAATAAAAAGATTCTCAGCTGGTTGAAGGGACCAAGTTAAGGCAAAAAGAATACTACTTTTTAACAAGCTGCGCATCACTGCTCTCAACCCAAAAAATGAAAATGTACGCTATTCACACCTTAAATAATGAGGCTGAAAATAAAAGTCTGCTTTGCATTTGCAAGATTTTTTTCTACTGCCATTTTTATTTGAACTCATTGCCATAATCAGGATATTTTCTAATTTTTCAAGACATTTATTTCTCTGTATCCCAAACTACTCATAAATTCAGTGCCCATATGCTAAGTACTAGAGACAAGCTTGTCAAATAACCCAAACCTGTCATCTAAAATGAGGAAACAAGTACCTGTATTCCATAAAGTGAGTTTTATGGAGCAATAGGGCATTTTATAAGGACAAAGGTATAAGGATTAATGACAAATTCACTTCTGTTTATATATATAAAAAAAAAATATTCTAAATATCTTTTGGTTCACTGTATTTATTTTCCCAAGTAGCATGTATTAAACCGGACAGAACCTATATAACATGTCCATGCAAATAACGCAGAAAATAATCACCATGAGACAGTAATGTCTTCTGAGGCCAAACGCATACAGGAGAACATACTTAAAATGCAGAAACATGCATGAATAAAGAAATATCCTTTAAATATTTTAGACCATAATGAATAAGGAATAGTTCCTTTACCATGTTTAAAGTAACAAAAGTAATCCTGGAAAAACTAGAAACAACATCAGACAGGAAAGGGAAGGAGCACTAGGAACACGTTCATTTTGACCTCATTCAATAATTGATGAGCTTGATACCCCATGACTGAACCAGCAGCAATGATTTCTGCTCTTGTATTAGTCCTTCTTGTCTCCTGATTATTCGCAAAATTGTAACTGTGTGAGTTCTCATCTATCTACACAGAATTACATACTTCCAGGACAAAGTGGTTTTTGGCTTTCTTTATGGATGTCTACTCAGTATAGGCTTTACTTGTTGCTTCTTGGTTTTTCAACTTAGCATTAACAAAGATGTACGTGGTTTATATAAAATATTTAAGTAAAACTCTGGGTTTGGATAACTATTTTTTTTTTTTTTTTAAGAATTCCAAGTATTACCTAAACACTGTTACTTATTCTACTGTCATAGCACTTAGAAATCCTAGTAAGGGTACAAGGGTTGGCTGCACAAGGTGCGAAAGGAGCAAGGTAAACACAGGCTCAAATACAGTTTCTCTGTGTAAGCACACACCATGCAAAGAACTTCAGACAGAACCTTGGGGAAATGAGCTCACAAATAAGCATTTATAGGCTTTTATTTAGATACCATGTCTATAGTCAATAAACTTTCTCCATCCTGAAGAAAAAACAGATTCTGTATTCTTTGTCAGTCACTCTTCTTGACAGATATTTGTGGCTATTTTCATTTGGCATTCTTACTTGCCATTCTGAATGGATCTGGAGTGAGATATGTTGCAGTAGGCTTTGGTGAAAACCAAAGCTATGTTTTTATATTTTCATCAGGAAAGGCTGAATCCCAGCTGTTGGGTGAATGATATTCAAATTTTCTTCCATCGTGTTCTGGGCCAAATTTCATCTCTAATGTAAGCAGGCAACACTCCAGCCCTCCACTACACTTGTAACTCATCAACATAGAGGATGAAATTTGGCCTTCAGAGCTCACTTCCAAGTCCATTAACAGTCCATATTTTCATTACAGATACTAAAAAAAATTGCAATTTACCATGGAACCCAACAAAGACAGAAGTGCTGACAGCTTTCTTAGCACATTCTGATTTCTTTTTGCAGGCATAGGAAATCTGCTCCATGGATAAAAATCAGTGTCTCCAAAGCATATTAAAAAAAACCACCTAAAACAAAAGCCTATAAATAAGGTCTTCAATGTCTTTTATAACCACTACAATATCTGGAAGCTCTTGAACTAAACAGCATAAACAATCCTAATATGACTGGAACTTAAAATAATCCTTTTCAAATGTCCCGACTGTCAGCCCCAAAATCTAGTGGATTCTGGAGAGACATGGTAGCTGAAAACATTGAAGAGATTTTTATGTCTTTATCATAAGTCCCCACTTCCATCTCTCTTCAAACCCCACTCGTGTCCTGTGGATGAACCATTATTGTTTTGAGGAAATAAAGGACAAACAGAATTGTGAAGAGTACCTGAATGGATATAGGGCACGGGACTAGATGGTATCAAATATTTTTCTGGTTTCTGCAACTTCAATTTCACTGACAGAAGTAACTCCTTCTAAAAGTAATCTCAGTCACCCTACAGTTCAGATTCATTTTGTCTAAAAGACTAGTGTTTAATTCATAATGTTCCATAAATACTTGGAAGCATTTATGGCCCATGCAGACCAGTTGTAGACTAGCATCAGTGCCTTTCCAATAATGGAGGAAATTGGAATTATGTAAAAATGCTGACCACCTGGGAAAGGAGGTCATTTAGGGGCCAGCTGCTCCCTTAGTAGTCATATTTATCTTTAAGAAACCTTATTACAAATCAGCTAGAATCAGTTATTGTTGTATACAGACATTCATGCTAGTAGAGGTTTCAACTGATCACTTAGCCAAAGTTGAACTTGCATTACAAAATTGTGTCAAATAATAAACGTCTCTTCAAAGGAGATGGCAGAGTAATGATCTGAATTGTATTTTGCAGTTCACATTATGGAACAGCATCAATGAAGCACCTGGTTTTCACCTACTGACATTTTCTTCAACATAAAACCTTAAAAAATGCCTGCAATGTTAAAAATTGACACCGATGGGTGACACTGGGGACTTTCAAAAACATGACAAGACAGACGAGATGAAATCAATCCGAGACCTGGGGAAGCACTATTCATGAAAACGAGGCTCAGCCTCCCTGCGACTGCAAACAACAAAAGAGGAATGATGGCACGAGTAGGAAGCATGAAAAGAGTATGTGTGTCAGTCCAAAAGAATATCTACCACCAGCCTATGATACATAAATCACAGAAGCAGGAAAAGCAAGTAACTGTCAATTGCTTTATTTTTAGATCTCGTATCAACAACAACAGACTATAAATAGTTGTATCTTACTGCATTGCAAACAGTAAGATATGACATATGAACTGCTGGAATTTTTAACATCCAGCAAAAAAAAACCACAAACCCAAACCAGACTCACCCAAAGAGCATCCACTTTTAGGACTTTGATTCATATAGGGTATTCATTACATCTAAGATAGCAGTTGCTATTTTACTTCTTTTACTCCTACAGAACAGCCATAGCATAGAGATAAGCTCTATGGAATGATGTTGCGGGGAAAATGAGCTATTAGAAGACACATTCAGAGTATTACAAGGTACCAGATTTCCTCCCTGTCATGCTTCCAATATGCATGAGAGCACAGTGTAATGGACACAAAACCCTTTAATAAATAACAGGACCATTTAAAGTGCACACAGGATAGATATGTCTCGTGTTGTTAGGTCTCAAAAAAACTTGTATTATGAGCATACGCTCAACACCAAAATGCTTTTGTTTATTTGGTTTTCCAATTAAATAAAAAGAAAGTTTTCCTCCTGCTAAGAAACCTAAGTAACTGATAAGAAATATTAAAGTGATCCCCCACCCCTCTTCAGCATTGTCTCTTGTCAGGCTGCTGGAAGAGCTCTGTCTTTTAAAACACTCCTCACAAGTCAAGAACCTTATCTTATCATGCACAAAAATAAAACAAACGTCCAGTCTTTTGTTTTAGGAAAACTACGGGTAAAGCATTCAGCCAAGAAGGATGGGCATGATTCCTTCCTATTCTAAAGCAGGATCCAAACCTTCCAAGAAATAGGCCTGAGCTCAGACCACAACTGCCCTGGAAAAAGGGCATTCCTAACCTCTCTTCTGGAAGGTAAAAATCACACACATACACACAGAGAGACAAAATTGACAGCTTTAGAGGCAGCAAACACATCCACCTCTATCAGCACAATCTCCTCTACCAGGAGAAGGAAAGGGAATTGTAGAAAACCTGAAAGCATACTACCTACTTCTCCTTTTACATATGAAGTGTTATCTTCAAAATGAGAGTGAAGAATAGTTTGACCAGAAAATCTTAAAGCATACTTGTAAAGTAGACATCTCTTGGCCTTGTGGCCACTCATCTCTAACAACTCAAAACTCTCACTAATTTATATAAATGAATGTGTGTCAACGCATGATGTCAAAGAAAATGAAAAGGCAAAAAATAATCACTCAGCATATTTTAAGGAATCTTGCATATTATCACAACATATGAGAAAAGAAAAAACAAGACTCAAATGTATAGTTATAACTTTCTATTTAATTACTTCAGGACACAATGCAATGAAAGATTACAAATCTAGATAACTCACTGTTAACTTTCTTACTTTCAAATATTATGAAGCAAAAAGGATAAAAGAAATGCCTGTCTGAACAATATAATGTTGGATATTGCAGCCATTTTTTAAGTACTTGGCCCCGATTTAGCATTTGCCATTAAAAAAAAAAAAAAAAAAGTCGTGGTGTTCTACTGCTTTCCTGATTTAGGGCAATTCCCATATTTCTTTTTAAGGAGTGTAAAGCAAACTAAAGTAACTAACACGTTTTCCCATTTCATAAGCTGTCTCAGAGACAGACAGGCAGAATTCAATAGAATCTGACTGTAGTAATTCAGATGCAATTCCCATCTCCCTTTACTGTGCAACTGTGCTATACTTAATAAAATAGGTCTTGAATTTGAATGCACAGCATAAATTAGAGTCCTAGTTCTCAACATCTATTCAATCCTTTTCCTCAAAAGAAACTGTCTTGTAATTTTAGCTGCATTATCAGGTGGTTTAACTCCAGATTTTCTGGCTTTAATTTTCCGGTTTGAATTTTCCTTGTGTTCCAATGATATCATTCTCTCAATCTGAAAGAAGTTCAAACATTGTATTTTAAGTTTCTGTACCCTGAAGACACAAAGCATTCTTGTAAGTGTGAAGTATGAAGAACTTAGCCCTTTTTCTTTCTTTTCTGCTTCTTAAAAAAAACTTGGTCATATTTGCATCTTTCTTGGTAATAGTTTCAAGGTTCTTTTCTCCTCATTTTTACAAAAAGAAAGCAGAAACAGAGGTGTGTTCTTAGGAATACTGCCCAGAGGCTTTATGAAAAATATTTGTCATTAGAAACACGGGTCATTTCGACAAAAGGAAAAAGGAAACACCAAGATGGTGTTTACAGAGTTAGTCCTTCATAGATTCAGACCCTTGTTTTTGGCTAAGCGCAGTTGAGAAAGCCTCACTACATCTAAAAGTCTGAACATATTTGTACTACTTTTGAGTTTTGTTCTGAAAAAAGACTATACAAGGAAGAAATGTGCAATGGACTACAGTTATCTTTTATTTCTATTTTTCCTGACCAAGTCTGCATAACATCAGGTAAATAATCTTTTCTCAGCCTTAGGCTCAAGACTTATTTATATGGCAAGTATCTAGAACCAGGGAGAATAATTCATTGTAGACATTTCCTCAAATAAATGAAAGAAAAAATGAAGTTAAATGCCATGTTCTTCAACATAGTTAAAACTGAAGACCACATAAAAATTGCTAACAGTTCTTCAGAGGATGGAAAGGTTGAGAGACCTTTTAAGTAATACATTCATGCATTCAAGACAGTCCAGAAAAGTATTTTTCACTTCATGAAAAAAACACTACAATTCCTTTCCTTTTTTATTTGATGGGGGTGGGGAAGGCAGGAGGTGACATTAAAAAAATATGAAACAACTCCTCTCTATGATGAAGGAACTGTTACACTTATAGGCCTATTGAACTTTCTCTAGCACAACAGTGCTGTTGAAAAATAAATGTTGTACAATTTTTTTTTTCCAGAAAAGTCCTATCAACAGGCATGGCTGTTATGGCAATAGTAAGGATAACTACTTTAGCAGCTTCACTGACTTTTGCTAGAATAAAACTGCAGAATTTGATTGTACTTCCTCCCAGGAACATCGTCAGTATGGCTTTGCTAAACAAAGATAACCTTGATTGGTGTTAAAACTCCCTTTCTGAGGGGGACCAGCTCAGATGAAGTTACAAAACATGCTAAAAGAACTAATTCATAAGTGGAGAAGTCAACTTAAGATTTAAACTAATAATTTCAGAAAGTGTCAGTGACCAATGTATTCATTTGGTATTCTTCTTTGCAGGCCCCCGGTTGCTCATTTTTACTAAGAAAGTAATTAACTAAGTACAATAGAATGGTTTCCAGCCTATTAAGTTATTTTCATGGGAATTTAAATAAATTAGTTCTAATTAGACCTAATGAAATCTTTAAGAGTGCTGGGTTCAATTGCAGAAATTATTCCATTGCCTGTGACTCCTATTTACTACAGTGTCAGAATACATTCAAAACATCCTTTATTTGTCAGCACTCAAATTAAAATCAACATCTAAAAGTAAGTTCAATGTTTTTTTTTTCATTTTGCCTTCCATTGTTCTCATATAGCATTAGAACATGGGTAACAAAAAATCAAAACAAAGTACAAAATAAAGAGACAAGAAGGACTGTGATATTATCTATTGCAGAAAAGAAAAGAGGAAAATAGATTTAAGAAAGCAGGATTTAACTCGGACTCCTACAGAGACAAGAAAATGATGTAAATAGAGATTTTTGTAACACTTCTAAAGGGGTTCAGTACTAACATTATATACAAGAAATGTGGAAATAAATTTAAAAATTCGATTGCATTAACATGAAGAAAATCAGAAGACAAATAGCATTTTAGACAAAGTGAATATCACCAAAAAGACAAAAGATCAAGTCAACAAAATAAAGGTCAAATTTAAAATGAAACCTCCTTATTCTATCCCTGTCCCAAAAGACATCACGAACCACCAAGATTGACTCTTAAAAAATTCCAAAGCTCCTAGAAAAATAACAGAACTCTTCATAACTGCAGGTACTATGTATTGTAGTAATAACAAAATACAGGCACACAAGCACATTAAGTCTTTTCTTTCGTTCTGCATTTTTTATTTCCTTATCTTCCTTCTGTTTTCTTGTCTTAATCACATGGGCTTTCTTCTTAGTTTTCATCCTTGCCTGCCCTTTAGTCTTTCAACTGTTTTCTCTTTCTCTTCTTTCTCTCATTTCACAGCTCTATCTTTTCTTACCCTTCTTACCACATATCCACAATTCTTTCTCCCTCTTAGATATTCAAACAACAGAAGCCCAAAAAAGCACTGCCTCAGATATTCTGTAGCCTCTTCCTGGAATTCCAGGTAATTTCCAAGTAAATCTAGCAGTCCATAAAGATCACATCATTGATGGCTTATTAACTGTTTAGCCCCCACATTTAGCCAGAGAAAATTTAAAGACAAATTTCAGTTTTGGACAAATTTCACTGTTATTATATTTCCTACCTGAGTAGGTGCTGCACATCTTATCTCATAATCCTATCACTTTGTTGTTTATGCTCCCATCATTACCACTACTGCTATACAGGGCCATGTGTATTACCTTAGCTGAGTGTATGTGTTGAACAATTAGCACAGTCCACTCTTAGGAAAAGGCAGCACGCATAAGTTTGCTACTTTTTTCCTCCTGGAAAGACCACTAATATTGTTTTTAATATTACTAAAACAGTCTTCTACTAACATTCTCATTTCCATAGTCTCTCCTAAATGATTAAGCCTCTCCCACTGGAAAGGCTATTTAAAAATATTCAAGGAGTCACTGCTTTGTTATATTACAAATAGACAAGCTCCTCAATTACCTCTGTCACAAAAGGTTTCAGACTACTGAACACACTGAGGAGAATCAGCATACCTATGCCAAATATTTTGAAAACTCTTTTGATTATCAGAAATTTCACTTCATTATTTTATGCACGGTCAGATGTTGTCAACAGATTTTACCCATCCTGTCACATTCCTTATATGTGATTTTTAGCACCTTAAAGGACCCTTTTAATTTACCAGAAACACCACAGAATGTTTTCAGGTGTAAAATATACTAGGAAAAGCTGAAGACTCCTGTTGGAGGGAGACACGCTGATCACCTCAATCAGCATGTGGCATCCACTGGGCATGTCCCTTCATGGATCACAAATAGTAGATGATTCAGAAGAGGCATTTGCCTTGAACACTACAAAGAATCCATTTTTCACTGACTAGAAAAAGAGCCTGGACAGATTAGGTTTTAAAAGATTAACAATAATGAAGAAGGAGTATCTTTTTGTATCTTCAAGACTAAGAAAAAAAGTTAGAGAAAAGGGGTTAGAAGTGAACAGGCCCAAGAAGTTTTATTCTGACACTTTTATATATATTACAAAAATAATTTCTGCAGGACAATTGTGTAGGTTCTTTGTAGAATCATCAGTGTCTTCTGGTCAGAGTATCTCTTGTATTTACAAAGATTATTTCAGAGTTTGCTCAGCAGTTAGCACGTGGTTAAGAGAGGTAGCAGAGGGAAGAAAAAAAACAATATCAAGAATTGCCTTAAGGGAAAAAAGAAAGATAAATAGGGACTTGAAAATAAGCACAAAGAACTCAGAAATGAGAAAAACATACAATGAAAAAGGAGAATTAATCAGTATCTTCACAAACTCCCAGATGCACTTAAGTGTCTTCTACTGAAGTTTATACTTTGCTTCCTCAATGATTTAATCACAAAAATTAAATTTCCAAATTGTAACACAATCCTTTCAAAGCAATAGGAGAAACTTTTAAGTTTGCCCATGAAAGTAATTCTGGAAGAGAGGGAGCGAATACATACTTTGAGCAAAGAACTGTAGCATACAAAGCCCAGCAATCTAGCCACCTGTATCTATATTTGGAAATTACTAAAACTTCAGCTGATATCTTAAGCAACCCGATAGCCATCAATTCCACAATGTTCCTTAAAACACCAAGAAAAAAAAAAAAAAGTAACTGTATGTATGACCAAGGTGTACTGAGTACCTGCAATTTAATAATTTAATTACCAATAGGTCACCTAATTCATGTAGTTCCTAAGTCTCTCTCAGAAGGAAAGAGATCCAGTCTAACCTAATCTTATCCTTACTGTACTTGCTAGCATACAACATTTAGTAAAAGATAATTAACAGAAAGAAAAAAATATCCACATTTTGCAATTGTTTCTTTGTTACATGACCTGACGTTCAGTCCCCTTTTCCCTGAATTTTTTTTCCTATATAAATTCAATGACAGACATTATCTTTTACAACTGCTATGAAAACGAGATCCTACAAAAACTGTCATTCAGTGACAGAAAACAGTATCCTTTGCCAAAACAGAGAGGTAACTACTCCAGAGAAAATGTAGTAGATACACATTTTATATTCCATGAAAGGATGAAAAAAAATCTTCAGAGAAATACTACAGTTTAAGAGTCTGCAGAAAGCTCTACGGGTTTCTTAGTCCCAGAAGCAAAAATTTCAAAGCAGCTGCGTTAAGTCATTGCTTTCATATGCAGAGAAGTGACATTAATTCTGGTAGTTAAAGGAAACGTGGTAATTCCTAAGTGCTGAATTTATAGCAAAGAAATAATCTCTTTTAGTAAAATTTTATAGTTGTGTGTTTGTTTTCAGCTACAATGAATTAAGACAGGACCAACAAGCCCCTCTCTGAATATTACGGCAGTTCATGCAAACGTTCTTGCTTGAGAGCCATGGTTTATGTTGTATCCAATGAACAACTCTAACTGAATGGCAGGAAGACTAGTTTGGTTTCTGGCCCTCAAATGTAAGGACTCACAGTACCGTTTTTATTTTTAGAACACCAACATGAAAACATACAAACAAAGCCTCTGTACAGGGACAATCAAGGACTCCTAACTATCAATAAGTTACATTACTATTAAAAACCCCACACCCTTTAAAATGTTCCAAGTAGCTACAATGAACAATTGCAAAATCTAACTTCAGAAACACTGCCCATTGAAAATCATGACTGTCCAGGGGAAAAAGCAGTAAGATGGACACCAAATGTTCCATCTCACATTAGAATAATATAGTAAGCAACCCAGTAAAAGAAATATCATCTAGATAATTATTATTGTTTGCATAACAATTGTGATGATTGTGTCTTTGTCTGAATTATAATATTGATTAAACTGAGTTTACTTAGTCAGCCTTCAATAATGTGTAGAATATGCTGAAATACTTCTTTTAGTTCGCTCAGTCATCAATAGATTAAAAATAGTTTATCTTTGTAATGCACCCACAAAAATAGGTAGGAGAGTCTTGCACAACAACTCTTTGGATAATGACATGGACAAACACAGCATTACATCTCATTTCTTCTGTATTCTTAAATGCAATGTTCCATGCTTACCAAACCAAGGGTATAATCCATCTAACAAAGAGTATAAAAATACTCTCCTGTGTTAGGAAACAAGTGGGTAAATGCTTCTAAGAACCCCAAATTGGAAAAAGAATTGCTAGGAGCAAAATATTTAAAAACAATGAACCTAGTGTATGGCTTATGTAAAAAGTATCTTCATATCCAGATTGGAATTAGTTTGCAAATACATTTATTTGGATATGGATTTGAAATAAAACCTATATTTTAAAACAACAGATAAGTTAAAATCTACCAGTTCACAAACTAAACACTTAGACAGTTTCCATACCAGATAGAATGCTCTGCTTTCCAAAATGTTTAAGATAGAGCTGACTAGGTGGTATTTAAGAAGTATATCTAAGAAAAAATATTCTCTCAGATTCAACACTATGTTTTATTAAATAAAATAACTTGTAGCATTTCTAAAATTCATTGTCTTGAAACTGGGGCCTGGGAATAACTTCAATGAACTCAGGGCAGAAATTATTTCTTAAGGTAGGGCAGATCATCTCACTATCTTCTATAAGTTTCACTTAAAATATATTTATTTAAGTTGACATATTCCCAAGAAATCCAATGGGCCTCAGCCATTCTGTAATAAAGGTTAAACAAACATTTTAATACAAATAATTTATAAATAACACACAAAGTCATCTGTGTAATTACAAGAATAAGTAAATACAGACCTATCAATCTAGAAACACAACAAAAATATGGTAAGGGGAAAGAAAATTCTGTAAAGGATTACTGTTATATATTTTCTGTTATTTATAGGACTGTACATGTATGAAAATCAATCAAGGAAGATTATGAAATCCATGTTCATGGACTGATGAAAACATTACTATGACTATCAGAAATAAGAATCAGTTATTGCTTCCAAAAGTTGAAGTTTCACAGATTTCCATGTATAAAATTTATTTTAATTTTACTTAAACTATAATTTCAAAAATCAATTAACGGTCTCACTCCCTTATAGTTAATTACTAGATATTGAGTTCAAGGGTCTTAGACAGATAGAATAGTTCTTGAAAAGTAACAGTCTTGCCTCTCAAGACAGGAAGTACTTTAAGCTAAATAGATGACTTGTCTGACTCTCTCTCCAATAATTAGGTCATCTTTCCCCTGAAGGGATTTTTGCAATTCATTAATCATCGTAACTGAAAAATTCCTACGTTCCTAGGTTTATGTTTATGCAAAGTTTATGTAGATCTAAGTCCAGATATAGCTTTCAATTACTCAAAAATGCAACTGGAGTAGATTCAATGATTTCTAAGAATTAGGTAGCCTAACCCAAAGACAACAGAAGTCACTGCAGTTTATCATTGATCTCATATCCTACAATTCATAGGTCTTACTCCAAAAGATTCTGAATATTTCTTAGTCTGCAAATACAATCTGCCTCAAAGTGTCACCACTCAAAGTGGTGACCAAAGTGTCACCAAAGTACCAAAGCCAATAGGTACTGACTGTATTTTACATATGTCAAAGCAACTGGGCTTAATTAAATGCTTGCTTACTCTAAATACTGACATAGACCTCTTTGGTCTTTCTTTAGCTTCCAAAGAGTCTCCAAGTAAATAAAAATAATAATAAAATTCTCACAGTTAAATTAGGCTTCAGTATACATAATTCCATAAATGAAAGAAAAATGCTTAGGGCAGAGCTCCCCTTTCACTAGCTGAAAAAAACCTGGGATACACAAGGGCCATCAAAGCATGATACAAATGCTCATACTTCCATTATGTAAAACAAATTTACTATTTAAAATACTTCATTTTCTTTTAAGTTTGTAAATCAAACTGGCTTGTCTTTTTTTCCCTAGCTTCACGTTTAAATGGAACTAAAAATCTACCTAACAAGCAGAATTGAATTCATTCAGTTACCTTCTTCTGAGTGATGATACTTTATAAATTTGTTTCACAATTTTAAAGACTTGTTTTATTTGTGTACTTTTACTAGATCAGAAGCAAATAATTCTGAGATACCGAATATTTCTAATGATCACTGAGAAGCTACAAATTCTCATCGCTTTCTCAAAATTACTTCTATAGAGAAAATAAGCTTTAGGATAGAGGTGGGCAGAACTTCATAGCCCAAATTCAAGCTAACATTTACCTAGAATGTACCTGTTTCAAAGAGCTCATATGAAAATATGGATTTAAGGTAGAATTTATGCCAAAGAAACCTTAAGGGTTTTATGAATTTTGCAACCTCAGAAAAAGCAGAACTTTCTGGGTTTCATTCACCTAGAGCTCAGCAGAAGACTGAATGTTCAAACAATCCAGAAGACAATTTGAAATGGGAAACTATAAACAATAGTCAAGAAAAAAAAAGAAAAGCAGTAAGATTATGCTGTTCTGATTTCAACTATTAGGGCCAGAAATAAGGATTTGGCTTTTCTTGGCCACTTGGGGTAAAAAAATATATATATATATAAAAAAAAAATTGTTATTTATGATATTTTAGCCAATTTGAATCTCTACAAATTTCCTTAAAAAACCTAAACATAGCCAGTAAAGTTGGTAGAATAAAGAGAATGAGAAGAACTGATACTACTTTGAACTTATTTTTGTCAAAGTAAAAATTTACATATCAATTAATTCATACCTGTGTTGTAATCTATTCACAGCTTTTAAAGCCACTGAGGCTTTTTTCCTCTTTACATTTTGTATTGAAATACCTTGATTAACTCAGAATTCCACAATTACTTTACAGAAAAGCTTTCACATTAGTACCACAAATAAAAGGCTATCAAAATCAATATGATAACACCAGTGACAGAATATGTGCTTTTTATTTATACTTCAAAGCAGAGGTTTTAATACATTAAATACATGTCAGAATTTGTAACAAAACTGTGCATCAACATGCTTGTATTTCCCCTTCTCTTCCTTTCTTTCTGCCTTTAAATGTATGCCTCTATCTATTTCTTAATTGACAATTATTTTTTTTCATTCAAATGTTAATGTATTACATCTGAGTTGATAGCATAGGCATGGAAGAGAAAGATAAGTGATACATCTTAGTACCTTTTCCTGTGAAATTACATTAGCCTTCTGGAATAACGAAGAGGATGAAGCTGCAGATTCAAAGATCATTACACTACTTATTACCCTTTGTATTTATTTTCAGTGTTACTAAAGCTTTACAGAAAATCTAATCTCTCTGAAGTTGCATTAATGTCAAAGCCACCACTTTTGGGATGCCAGACTTCATTCCAACTGGCAGATAATGCTAATATCAGTCACAGGGAATTATATAAAAGCTAAAGGTTTGGCACATTTGGCAAAGAATTCAACCAATGCTCTAATTCTAAATTACTGCAGGATCTTTGCTCTTCTATTCAGTTCATGTTTTACTAAGCAAAAAGATGAAGTGTTGAGCAATGGAGTAAAGGTTGTGCTCAATCTTTCCTCATTCTGTTATCGCTTGGGAGGTCTTTTATGACTGGTACAGGGAACTTGTTCGATCTCAGCAATAGTCACTTTAGAGGAAATGTTACAGGGAATGTCTAAAAGAAGGGAAAAAAATTCCAGCATAAGCTCATTTTTGGGGACCAACTAGTATTCCAGTCAAAGCAAAGTAGAAAATAGATCCCCTTTCTCCCTTCCAACTTCACATTTTCAAACAAAAACAAAACAAAAAATCACAATAGCAGCAAGAGTAAACAAATACCGTCTTCTCACTGATCTATGTCAATGACTGGCTAATATTTCAATAATAAGCTTAAGATTTCAAATACAAACATTTAAAAAATTACATATTTGTATTATATAAAACTGACAAAGCCTGTCCATGCCCTTTAAAATGGTTTTCATTTCATTTATCTGGTTGTAATTAAAAATAATCCAGTACGTGGATTCATAAGTCACATACTTCAGTCTCTTTGTTGATGATAGCAGATAGACTCTGAACTTAAGATTCCCTTCCACCTGGAGTAATACTGAGGTGATAAATTATATCCTGTGCCAAAAAGGGGGATTCCTCGTCCATTGTTTCCAGTTGCTCAAAGCTCCTATAAATTCTGTCAATGACCTTTCAGACAAACACAATGTCCAGTTAGGGATATCAGCCCCAACCTCCTTCAGTTTTTATTCTCTATACTGTATTTTGGACTTTTTGACTATCTAATTAGAAATGGTGTTGTACTTCAGTCTGTTCCTGCTTTAACTCTTGGCATTTGATAAGACAGACCCAGTTTTATTTCAGTGACCAAAGCTCTGTCTTTTCATCTAAGTTTACAGGAAAATTAATAGAGAAAAATAATACAGGTTTAAAATGTCTCAACTAAAAAAGAAAGAAATTTACAGAAATATCAGTCAGCCTTTAATTGGAAACACAACTATTTCTTGATAAGAGAAAACAGAAAATAGGTAGGAGTAGGACTGCTCTCGCCATTCAAACACTAGCAGAAAATAGTGTAGCAGTAACTGTAGCTACATTAGAGATAATGTAACTACATTAGAGATAATGTAGAAGACATACAATCTTTTAAAGCAAGCTTCCTAAGAGTCATATGAGGTCAATTTTAAATACTACATTTCCTTTCAGCTGTATAATAGTATTGGGCATATTTTACTCATATATTTTCTTGTCTTATGATGCTGTTCCGTGTCATAACATTGTCCTACCTTACCCAAAAGTTATTATATTCCTAAAGCAGTCACCCTTGAGCTAGTAGAAGGATTCCACTACTAGTAGTCCCTCAAAACACAGACACATACATACACAAATGTCTTAGCTTGGTGGACCACTATTCCGATAATCCAACTTAAATCAGTTACAAGTTGAACTATCCTAGGCTACAGATTTCAGAATGAACTATACTAGTTTCACCTTTCCAATAACCTTCCCAAACAATCAAATGATTATTTTGTACCTTTCTAAGTACATCATACTTGTCACAAAGCAACAAGAAAGAACAGCTAATAAAAAGCACAACAAAGCAATAAAATAATAATAAAAAATAATCTATAGTACCCTGCCATTGTGCATGAAAGAACAGCAATATTTTTCATCATATAAAAAATAAAATGTATGTCAGATAACTTTCATAGACTTCTCCACCAGAGGTACACTGAAGGAGAAGATAAGTATCGTAAAGATAATGAGCTATCATAACTGGGGGAATTTTAGCCTGAGAAATAATAATAAAGAATCATAGATTGAAGTTGATAGGGACTCCTGAAAACCATCTAGTCCAAGGCTGCTGAAAGCAGGATTACCTTCCACCCTGGACCGGGCTCCTCAGAGCTATGTCTGGCCCAGTCCTGTCAGTTTCTGGGTAGCTTGTTCCGAACCCTACCACTCTCATTGTGAAGAATCTTCTCCTTTTGTCCAATTAAGGCTTTCCCTGTTACAGCTAGTGACTGTTCCAACTTGCCCTTTCATTGTGTGTCTTTAAGGAAAGTGTTGCTCTGTCTTCTCTCTAAATGCCTTTAGATGGAAAGACAGTAACCAGATGCCCAGCCTTCCTTCCTTCAGTCTGAACAAAACCCCAGGAGGAGATAGAGAAGCCACAGCCAGACTCTTCTCAGAGGTTCACTGAGCTAAGACAAGGGTCTACAGATGCAACACAGGAAATTCTGACTAGGTATAAGGAAAAAAAATATTCCAGTATTTTACCCCTCTCATGGTATATTGTAGAATTTCTCTCCTTAGAAATATTTGAAAGTTGATGGAGCACGACATGCAGACTCTGATCTAACTGGACCTTCTATGAGCAATAGGTTGGACAAGAGGCCCTCCCTCTCACCCTAAATACATCTATGATTCAAAGTGTGATGCAAATTACAGGCAAAGCTAGTCCAAACATAAACTGGCAACATTTCTCACAAGCCTGAATATACATCAAAGCAAAACTTCAAAATAAAGATCAAGGAGTATTAAGTAGTTCAGTGACTGTTTCTTTTCCAAAGTCAGGTTGATTTTTTCCAAGTCAAATGACTCATCTATGACTGATATATGTATGTCACGTCAACTACATCAAGCACTGAAGAAGCTCGTCTCTTCATTAGCCTACTTTTAGATATTAATTTGAAAAATTCCATTAAAAATATACACACGTAAAACTACATACTGAAAACTGATAAATATAAATTCAATTTCTTGGAAGAACTGGTTACCTTAGTTACGACACAAGGAAGTTTAAAACAGTTTCTGTACTGCAGGAAGTATTGGATTTTTTGTTACTATACTTTAATTTTACTTACTTCTGCAATGCAGCAGAAGAAACAGACCAAAGTACCATAATGAATCTACAATTAAAAACATTTGAGATGTCAGACACTAAGACTGGGATCTTTTCACAAACAAAACAAGGGAGATTTAAATTATTATTATTTAAATTGCAGATCTTCTATCTGCAACTGAAGCCAAAGGACATACTTGAACATACTGAGCTTACATACTGATACCCAGTGGTAAATATTCACTGTTCCACCAGGTGAAATATTTAGCATTAGTGGATATTTCAGACCCAAAATCCCCCCACTCACACTCTGTCATTTACTGTGACAGTAAGGATGAAAATTGGGATCTCACCTTCCATGATACTACAAAAATAAATTAAAGATTGTGAAGCTTTTAGGTACTATAAGAGATAATTGATATAGTAAAAAGGTAGGGCAAAATAAGAATTCTGTCTTTAGAGCATGAATTAATAATTATTAATGAATGAGGAATGGGGTCATGCACAGAGTGATGAAAAGAAAAAAAAAATTAGCACTTACTCTTTGAATTTTGTCCTTTCTATACAATGAATGAGAAATAGTTTCCATGGAAACACTACATACATATAGAATTATACTTTATACATAAATGCAAGGGGATTAGATGTGATATAAGTTAATACAGTTAGTCTAATTTCTGATATTTCCTAACTGTCAAATTTTTAATTATATTATTTTGTTACCAGCGTAGTTAAGAAGGCTCTATTATAGTATTTTATTTCGCTAATACCATTTATCTTGCCAAATACCTTCCAAAACATGACACTTCAGCAACAGCTGCTTTGCTTAACTTTAAGCACTGATTCTATACTACCTGGGACCTGATTTCATTGTAAGAATAATTAAGATGCAGACAGTGGGAAGAACATACATTAATACTGCCTCTCATTTTCTTGCAATTGCTGACTAATATTATCCTACTGTTTTTAAATCTTCTTCACAGTATGAAGCTATACTAATTAAAAACTGGTGCATGCTTTATTCACAAATATTTAAGAACTCAGATCAAATGTTTTGAAATCTCACAGATGAAAAATTCAGTATTTTTCTGCAATATCTTCTACAATCCAGCAAGCAGTAGACTGTCTCCTTTGCTATTTCCTATATTATTTTCCTATAAATGAAATTATTTCAGGAATAAAACAGAGGGGACTTAAGCATTGAAAATTTGATTTCCATGTTTAAAACATGGCTTTACTTTCTAACTGAATTTATTATTAAAACTTTTAGATTAACTGAGATACTTCCTGTATCTTTTTTCTTCCTGTAAAATTATTTTAGATTCAAAAGAAACTTCTGTAAACAAAATCTATAATCCGTTTCTAATTCTAAACTGATGTCTATACACTACTTCTATAAATTAATAACCATACCCTACATTAGAATACAAATTGTTTATACAATAAAATATATTCTTCATTAATGGTTTAATGAATGATGCTCCTAAAATATATATTTATGACAGGCAGATATAACTTAAACTACATTCTCTATTATGTATAATTTCATTAATGAAAAAAACAGAATTCTTACAAAGCATATTGCAGCCCTGGTATACATTTTTTTAATTTTTTTAAAGAAACAACAGGAGCTTGACTGAGAAAAACATGGCTATTATCTACATTAGATATAGAAAAGTAATAAAATATCTTACAGGAACTATCTGCCAAAACAGGTAAGAGGTAGAAAAGGAAACAAAATCTTTCTTTTGAAATCGTTTTACTAATCTGCAGAAATACTGAAATACCACAAGTCTAATTATGGTGCTCGTGAATAGTACTAACTAAAAAAAAAAAAAAAAGCAGAATATAATATAATATTTGACCGTCTTAATGATGCCTTCATCTAAACATGTTAAAACGTCACTTTTAATCATAACATTTAGTTTTCCTTAATACTCAGCTTGACATCTCTGTATCCTATATTACTGACCAACCCATCTTTTATTTTTATTTTCATACAGTTAATATTTTGAATATATGCAAAAACATGAATATTCACTCACAAATGTAAGCCTCAGATGAACAGCACAACTAGTAAAACACCAAAGGTTATTTTATGTAATCCCAGTTATTTTCAGAACTTTTCCTTTTCAAATTTTAAACGGTCTTTCCAAGCACTAGCAAAAATAAACTGAATTTTATTAATGTTAAATTGTACTTCTACTGCTCAAATCTCAGTTCCAAAACCCTGGGGTCAGGGGTCCAGGGAGAACAGGGAAAGAAGTTGGAGAAAGAAGGGGAATATAGGACTCTACAGAAAAATAAATGGCCTAAACTTGCATTTATGGTTGCAAACCTGAAGCAATGGGTAGTCAAACCCAGCAAAGTTTTGGAATCACCGTTTTAAATTCTGAAGTTGAAAATTTTCTTGTAGGTCATACAATACAATGTGCAAAGTAAATATAGTTTAAAATATCTGTTGATTCAACAAAGCATTAAATAACATCCAAAGTGCCATGAGGGGTTGGCTAGAAAACATTGTCTCTGTATTGATATTTCAGAGGTTGTGAGGCATGAAACAAAAGTTCATGCATGATAACTAGTTATGTATACACTGCTGTAATAAGCCATGTGAATTTTAATACATGATCCCACTGTGGCAATATTAGACAGGGAATATACAGGCAAAGCACTTGTCTGAAGAGTACATTTAGAACTGATCAGCAATTTTTGGAGAATTACATTTAGTTCATTTATAATAATCTAAAAAAATAAATTCTAGAATTTGCACAGTTGTTCCAAACAATCACTTTAGTTTCCAATACTAATGTTGCAAAAAGATAGCCCTTTTGCCCAGAGTTGAGCGGGGAATGAAAATTACATTTCACAAGCAAGATTTTAGATTTTAGCCTTACTCAAATTTTTAGACCTTCTTAATGACCTTCTCCTTGGAGGTATTTTTTCTTCTAAAAGATCTAAATCCTCTAGTAAGTGACTAAATTCTTACTAAAATATCACTTGTTTTGCCAAAAGCACAAAGAACTCTATAAACCAAAATGACAACTCGCTTATTAGTTAATTTGTTAACCACTACATGATTTCAAGTGCCTTAACAACATTTTCTGTTATTTACATAAATCTTGCAGAGTAATATTTAGCATGCTTTATCTGAAGAAAGAGGCTATCACAGAGCTTCAAAATTAAAAGAAAATCCTGTCAAAAAATAACAAACTAGCTGGATTCCAATTCCTCTGCATGATAAAGCAGGTGCAATTTGCTACTCATGAAAATCTGTTTTTAGATCAAATACAAAATCCTTAAAATAGAATCTACTAGTAAACAAGAACAATATTGATAGCACATTATTACAATTCCTATTTTGGAATGTAAAAAAAAACCACCTTTATTTTATCCACTGAAGCATAGCAACATTTCTTAAATTCATTCATGAAACAGGTTCGAATTTTTATTTATATAGTGGGAAGATGCAATTATAATTTCTGAGTACATCAGTTCAGGAAAAACGGACACAAAATGACCACAGTATTTTAAAAATGTTTTAAAAAAACCCCTTTTGATTAATTTTTTAGATTTCCTGGCCAAGAAAGCATTTACTAAATAGTATTTTCAAGCCAGCCAAACAGAACTGTAATGAGGTAGCTGAGGAAGATAAATATCTGCAGTATGTTACTGTACTGCTTTTATCTTTCAAAATTAATTTGCAAACCAAACATGTTGACAAAAAATAAGATGTAGATTTATTTATATTTCAGCACTGCTCAAATCTTCTGACTCCAAGTTCACACATGTGACTTTTAGGGTAATGCTGAGATAATTCAGTGATGTCTGCTTCTGAAGAATATGACTTAGGATTGCCAACAAGCTCATATAGATATGAGCAAACAAAAATTTCTGTGACATTTATTATCTAAAAAGGAATACTTATACTGTGAAACTTGTTGCTGCCAGCTGAACATGCTAATATACAACATGTTGAAGTAATTTTAAACTCATCTCCCACTTAAAACTGTCTGAGTTGTTTGTTTGTCTGGATTTTTAAACCCCTTCAAAGAGTGTGTCCAATAACAAGAAGTTCTTAACTTTCATGAAAGACTGAGAGGCTGCTTCAAATCTTTAGGCCATCAGCTGTGACCATCCATTAAAAGAACATGTAATTACTAGTAACTTTGGTTGTTAAAATAAGTGCTTTGGCCATCAGCACATTGGCAGTAAGGCATAAGGATTACTGTTTTTCAGAAACCAAACCAAAACAGTAAAGTGTCTTTTTAACAATATCTGTCACCCATGGAAAAAAAAAAAAAAAACAGAAAAACTAAAACCAGAGACTAATTCTTTAATTCCTGCTCCTGCAACCACAGCACCATGATAGGTATAATCTTTCTCAGATAAAACAAATTTTAAATAAATAGTATGCCATACCCAGGTGGCCATCCTTCATGAGGTAAAATACTGATCTAGCCCTTTTTTCATATGGTATTGGTGTTCCATAAAAGGCTGTCACAAGCATAAAAGACAAGCTTTACCACAAAAATTTACTCAGACTCTAAGAGGTTTTGGAAATAATTTTGTCTGAAGTCTAAGCAGTTCCAGAGTTCAGCTGTAGGATGTCTCTTTCAATAGAGGACAGCTCTCTCATCCATCACTGAAGCCCAAATAGAAATCACAAGACAGTAACCTGCAGCTCCCTTGCAAGTTTCTAACTATAAAGAGGAAAACAGAAATCTCCCACCATGTACTTGAGTTAAAAACAATCAATGTTAAAAGCACAAATTAAACACTTGTTCACTCAAATTGCTCATTTTCCTAAAATTGACCTACGGAATCAAAATTGAATGCACAGTTTAAGATTGTGCCTTCACTTTCCAGTAGATATATTTATCAGTTATCAGAGAGCTGAAAAATCAATTATGTATTGTACATGTTAATCCTTATCCTATAATTAAATACAGCATTTGTATATTAATAAGTCAGGTATAAGTAAGGACAAATTAAAGACGAAATGCAAGGTGGGTGGAAAACTTAGAAAATTGCACTGAGTTTCCTGAAACCCAAGAAATGAAGATTGAATTGCTAGATTAGCAGAAGAAGTGTTTAGGGAGATTGAGCCACTGAGAAAAAAAATATTAATGGCAGCATCCTAAGGCAGAACCACAGCCTGTCTGAAGAAGACTAATGTGTGAAAAGTGCCTTCAAAACCAGGTATGGTCAAATAAAAGACAGATGAGTATGACATAAGGCTCTATGGATCACGAAAAGGTGAAAGTAAGAAGCATGAATCTGGAACACCAAAAAGAAACAAAGCTGGAGCCTGGCAGTAATGCTAACTTAAGTTACATGTCATGATGCAAGAAGGTCCAAAGGCAGAGGCAGACAAGTAAAGGTGTTTAGTAAAAAAGAACATTTAATCAATGTTCCTTTCCAGCCAGTAATTAAACGGATAGAGTTTTGTTGAACTGAAAAATACCATCTCCAGATATTATGATTTTTTGTAAATGGCATCTAGTCTTATCAATTTGTCCTTCCTTCTATTTTAACTAGCATGTTTCATTTGAACTGGGCTACAATAAAGACAACAGAGGTTCTGCTCTGTGTAATGGACCCTTTCAAGTTTTACCTACTGTTATAGCAAGGCCCATCTGGAAGGTCACAGGATTTCTCTACAAAAACTGCACTACAGAGAAGTTACAGCTTCTGCCACTGTAGTTACTTCTTATCTAGTAGGGTGCATAAAAGACAAATGTACCCTTAAAAGCCATAAATTGCCATTATCTAAGTCAATGTTATCCCTTTGGCAGAATGTGCCCCTATGACTGTCCCTAACCCACTCCTCCCAGGAGCAGGAGGCCATACAATGATCAATAGGTCACTGTAGGTTGAAGGAGGTTTGGGCAGAATATTTTGATATTTGGAGAGACAAGCAGAGTGCATCTACCTGACGAAAGTCCATGAAGCACTTCTTAGGAATGAAATAAACAATATATTATAAAAAACAATACATAAATATAGGTAAGGCCACATATTATGGAATTTCAAGTACTTTTCTGCTAAGTAGGCTAGTTTAATATTATTTTCCAAAGGCTCTCTTACAAATTATGTGCAGGGTTTTTTTTCCTCCTAGGCTTCCGCTCTTATTCTAAGGAATCCTACCACATTCAGCAGCAGCATATTACCAAGCAATCATTATAAGAACTTATCTGGGAGTTTTCACAGCTTACTGGGTAGGTTTTGCAATGGAAATTTAAACACGGTATCTTCCTTCATACACACACCTGGGGATTGTCAACAAAGGTCTCCCTCTTACTTCTCCACTGTACAGTATTTCTACCTGTCTATCAAGGCACAGGAGAGGAAAAGGACAGGTATTATGGCAGATACAATGTAATTTAACTTTTTCATACTAGAATGAAATTTTATTTTATAACCCATTAAATAAATCAAAATGTTTAAAAGTAGGAAAACATATTTCTGAAAAATAAGACAATGTGTTTAGACAATTTCTCCTGTATAAAGTGTGTAAGTTCTTTACTGACTACTATATCTGAAGTCAAACACTTCTTAGGTTATTACTGACTTATCATATGACCATTTTCAAACTATTTAACAAAAACAGAACTCTAAACCTCTCTGTGATAGACAGCATTAAGGAAGTGTACCTTTAATCAAGGTAACTACATTTATTTTAATCTAGAAAATAACTTGCATACAGCTACAAAATACACTGTTTTCTTGTAAGCGCTTACTCAAATTCATGATTTGCTAACAAAAAAAAAAAAATGTTCACCTACCTCCCCTCCTTTCACACATGAATAGAACACATTATGCCTAATTGAAAACTGCAGTCAGAAAAGCAATCAGACTGACATGGTTAATAACAGGAGCTACTCCTAAAGCGTCATTATAGACTAAATCGGAATTGTGTTTTTCCTAAATATGAAATCTGCCATTTTACTCCATGTGAGCTGTTTCTCAACTGGGTTGAAGAAAATGAGATAAAATTCAGCTTTTATGTGTGTTTTGTATGCATCTGGACACACAGATATCATATCTAACGCATACGTTTTATACCTATTATTGTTGCAAATTTTATTTCCCTCATTAAGTCATGAATACAAACCTGAGACAAAACAGTACTCAGTGGGGTTCCTCTGCTCTCTAGAAATGTATTTGCACTGAGGGACAGCTGATAGCAACCACTTTAATGAGTTAGTTTGTATTGATTTGAAGGTTAAATCACTTAGCCTAAGCTTCTTTATAAAGCATCATGCAAAAACTCACTTTCCCACTAAGATAAAAATTATACTCAATGTTCATTTCATATTAATCAAAAGATGAAAACATGCTGATATAAAGACATTACTATTTGCCATATTTAGGACAAGCAAACATCTCAGGATGAGATACCCATCTAAAATATTATGTGACAATATTCTGTCACATATATTGTAAGTTTCCAGTAGGTAGGAAATTCACCACCCCAGCACTTAAATTCAAAACAAAAGATTTCAGAATAAATTAAATTATTGGCCTAAGTCCACATAAAGCCAAGAAAGAATCCTGAAATATTATAAACTACAATTTTGCTCTAAAGGTCTATTTATTTTCTTCCTACATAGCATTGTTTAAGGTAGAAATTTAACTATTTTAAAGACCAAGTCTGAATGTTTTGATGCTACAGTCAATTTGGTATACCCCAGTAGAAAGCTCCGCAATTTCAACATTATCATCAATACTACTTTATTTCCAGTGCCTGACATTCCAAGCATCAAAATGGGTCCTCTGGAGAGGTTCAATTTCCCTATACTGAAATACTTACAAACCAAAGAGAGTGCTTTGAACCCCACCGTGGAGAGGGAAGAAGAAAACATTAGACTCATTTAAAGCATTTGTGGAAGAGCAATGTTTCAAATGCAGTTTTTAATAGCCACCTTATTACCACTGGTACTCTCCAAGCCTCACTGGAGACAAAATAAGGCATTGGACTAATGTTGTATCATATTGATCTATCATCCATTTTACCATTTTCAAGAGTTAAAGTAAAACAAAAAAGAAAATCTTAGAAATAAGTGCCAAAAAAATTCAGAGTAGTTCTAGAGAAGTGATTTAACCGTTTTCCCTCTTCTCCTGTTATAAGGCTGCCATCAGATACTGTTCTCTTCATCCTTTTTCAGACTTTCGATTCCGGGCCAGTCATGCCTTGTGTCCTTTCTATTCCCCTCTACCCTCCCCAGGAGAAAAACAGTGGTACAAAACCACCACACTAATGATGCAAGAATATCGGACTGGAAGAAAATGGCTGAATTATAGAGACCACATGCAAAAACTACTGGATATTTACTTCCTTGTGTAAACTAATAGGGATTTTTTCTATAGAAAGAATGGCATTTCTGATAAAATCATTTTAATCTATTGTACGCAGACAAAAGAAAATCAAAGTTATCTATCAAGGTGATTATGCACAATAATGGAAAGACTAACTTTTTAATTTAGACTGCAATTCATGGAATCACGGAATTGTCAGAGTTGCCATTATATAATTACTGTAAACCAAGTTATAATTAAAATCTGCACACATGACCACACTGAACCTTATCAACTAAAGGTAGTCATGTCCAGTCTGCATCTTTATCTAATCTAATCTGCATCCAGTCTAATCTTTAAAAAGAAAATACTGCAATTCACAGTTCTCAGTATGCTGATACTTGGGTGTCCTCAACAGCCTTTTCTTTCGAGAAGTCTTTTGTGTCTATTTCTGAAGCTATTTCCCCACTGGCTTTAAGAGTAAAAATACAATTTTACCACAATAAAAGATAATTTTCTAAGTTATGAATGCCTATTTATAGCCTCGCCAGCTACAAGGTAAGCTCCCAATTTCACATAAATCTACATACAGGAATGATATGACTTTAAAACTGCTGCAAAATGTTAAAAGAAAACTGAGCCCAGAGTTTAGTACATCACCTCTTTGTTTACAAGCATTCTGTCTAATGTGACTTTTTTTCAAACAATTAGTTATCTCTTCAAAGTCTTTTTTTATCCCACTGTTTGTTTTCAGCTGTGTTCATTACTGACTTCTCCATAAAACCACACTTACTATTTGTTGCTAATGAAACCAGCAGCAAACAAATTGAGCTACAGAGAAATTAATCCAAATGGACAATTAGGTATCTGTGCTAATTGTTTTTGTTGTTTGTCAGTTCCTTTATTTAGACCATTGAAAGGAAAGAGTAACTTACCTGGCTGCCAAGAGCCAGAAAAGAACTTCACGTCTCAATAAAAGACGGACACATCTTATCATGTTTTTGAAAGCATTTCCACAAGAAAAAGTTCAGATCTTCAGTAAGCTTTTCTTTATAACATTGCTTTCGATCATTTTCCAATACTGTTGCTGCTAAGTAGGAGAGTTTGAAATATTGTTTTCGTATTGTCTATGGGTTTTACATCAAAAGGGTACATATATTTTTGTCTTGGATTCTTTAGTGATTACCATAAAAAATGTTTACCTCAATTATTTGGTCACAAAATCTATCAATTTCTCCTGTCATAATGAAAAAATTCATCTATCTCTGCCCCCTGCAAAGAACAGTAAATCAAAAAAAACCAAAACAAGTTTGGCAAATAAAACCCAACCAAACAAAAAAACAACTTGGTAATTGCACTCTTCACTAACCGATTAACAAAAGCCTTCTTTGCAAAAATAATACTCTTTCATACTATTAAACTTAGCCACCCATACTACTGGACTGAGCCTATTAACACTTAAGAGGCCAATTCTACACATGCCACTTTTTTTTTTTTCCCAAAATACTTCCCCTTTACCTGTGTACCTTAAAACCAATCTGGCCACTGCTCAAAGTCAGCCATCAAGATTTCTAACACAATTATTTACACTGCTACAAGGACGTGTTTGGGTCCCTAAAATAAGAAAATGTAAAAAAGTGGGATGGTAAAACAACCTGCCAGGTAGATATTCTCTGCAGAAATCCTCTGAATTTAGTGGATCATAACATGAATAAAGATTCTAATTAGGAAAGTTTGTTAGTTTGTTATAGTCATCCTGTTAAATCCCCATTATGGTAGGGAATTGTATTTTCACAGCAGAGGTAAGAATGCAAACAAACTTACTATTTAGCATAAAGCCTTGTAAATCCTAACAACTGAACATACAAGGTTTATTTCCTCATTATCCAATTAACCAATAATATAAATCCCCACATGGCAAGTGTGGATCATCCACGTACTATTAGAAACACTGTCAGTTACCAAAGGCATAACCTTAGAACTGTTAAGCCTAATTTTTTTCTATACTAACTTTAATAGAACTACAACTATATTAACATATAGATAATACATTGGTATGCAGTATTATGGGAAATCAAAAGCCAGGGCAGTTTAAGAACCACTGAATTGGGAACAAATTCACCTAATTCACCTACAGTGAAAGTAGATAAAAATAAGGAAACATTAGATGGCACTATATAGTAAATAATTCATGACCTATTATCATTAAAGAGTGTGACAGTGGAAGGATGGGTATATGAAATAGATGCACAGGATTTAAATATCTATTCTTCTAGACATTATTGTTAGCAACAATAAAAGACTGTCCTTCTTGAGCAAAGGGAAAAAAAGCCATTGTCTTTTACGGTAATTCTTTCAGCTAGAGCAGCATCTTCTATTGGTTATCTTTCAAACATTTGATACTTAAAAAACTGTAAAACAGCATTACACACAAAATCTTTTATGCAGGACACATAAGTGACAGACATACATACAGCACGCATTGGAAAACATTACAACTTCAATGCAAAGTTATCAAAGAAAGGACTCCATGAATGTTTTTATCCTTCAGTAAATACAGTTAATAAAATATGGTATGCATGATGCTTATTGACTACAGAGAAGGTTTATATTTCATAATTAATTTTTTTAAATTAAACTTTGTATTAGCAAATGAGACCAGCACATAACAGATCATCACCCCTTATTTATACTCAGTTGTAAAAGACTTCATTTGTAGAAGATGAAATAAGAAGCTGTTATTGAAGCCAAAACTGTAACAATTATGTGTGGAATACACAGAAGCAGCTAACAGTATCGGGGCACTGTAATCTTCTATAGCTGTTTGCAAGAGATCAAGTGCGGTCACATAACCTGCAATTTGAGGAAAAGGGACCCAGGAGCCACAGTTCAGAAATCTCTTATATGCTCAAGATTCATATTTGCGATCAGAAACCATAAGAGAAATTTTCCTGCAGTTCTTCCTAATGGGGAATATCACTGGGACAATCTCATATAGCATTTATGCCTTCCTGAATATTTCTTTGACATCTCACATGCAGGCTTTTGAACAGGATGTTAGGTGTTCAAACTGAAGTACACAATGCCAAGAAAATGCAAAATCAAGCAATCAGGATCCTTTCATCCCACAGTCTTATGTCTATATATTATCTTGTAAATTGTTGTGGTTTTTCCTCATCCTTAAATTATTGATAATCTTTGCACAACGGTTTGTGTCATTACATCTAATTACATAATCAGAGGGAATTTAAGTAGCCACTAAATGAGAATAATTAATTACCTATGATTTATTGAGCTGCAAAGCATGACAAACTCTAGATGAGAAACAGCTTCAGCAACACTTCTGACAACATGCCTTTTCTGAAACTAGAGAGTCCGAAAATAAGATAGTAGTGAAGCAATAATGCTGTAGAGAAGATGTAAAAAGGAACTGAAGTTCTGAAATAGAACCAGAACAAATTTAGGGAGATGTACAAGGCGGGAGATATGGACACCTGTCTCTGGTCTGTTTATATAGAATTATATGAAATAATACATCTAAACAGATTTTGTTTTTTAAAATATATCTGTAAAATTGAATGAGAAACAAGAACCCCATACGTCTGACGCATATTCCATTATAAAATTTATTATTGGTTTTTCATAATATCTGTTCCTTCCCACCCTTCCACAATGTTTCCTGTCCACTTCAGTCTTTTATGCTTAGTCACAGCTAGCTTTAAAAAAAAAAAGCATGAATATAACTTTTATGCCTTCTAAAAATATTCATACATATATATATGATTAAAAATTGCCATAGAGCCTTCTACATGAGGACACAATATTTGTATAATTTGAAAAGTTGTGTTTTCATCCATTAAAATAAAAGAACTGAAGAATATTCTTCTATATGTGTTAGGGTTTGAATCTCAAGAGGAATTTGAGTGCAGCAATCCCTAAAGACTCAGTGACTTCATTTCTGAAGAATGAACTCATTATATATTTCTGAACATTAAGTCACAATGCTTCTCTTCTGTTAAGTAGAGGCCTTCTAAAAGATAAAAATAAATCAGTGGAAGATCAGATTTCACATACATATATTTTGTTGCTGTTGCTTATCACATGAACTTGTCTATGATTTGAGATTATCTCATGTAAGGTTGACTAAATGTGGTATACAGTTCCATGGATTTTTTTCCCTACATTGTAAAAGAAGTCTTTTATGATAATTAGAATAGCCTACCTTCTTAAGAAAGCATAACACTTAAAATACTCTGGCTTCCCCCCCCCGCTTCAATAATACAAGGTGACAAATGCAAAATTCTTTCAAATAATTAACTTGTACTTATTTTATTGAAGCTGAGAAAAAAGGATCAAAATTCATAGGTTTGTAACTACTGAGCAGAAGAGTTCCAGAGGAACTAAGATGCAGTTTATATTTTATAAAATATTATCAAGCTTACTTTTATTCACATGCAACCACAGCTAACTTATTTTGAGGTATTAATTACTCCATTATATATATATAGATTGGATAGAAATAATCAGGAAAAAAAATCCCCTTAGTTTGAAAAGCTTTCAAAACAATGACAGAGCTAGGTACTTTGCTTGCTAGATTAAAAATCAAATCACTTCTTTTTTTCCTTTTTAAGCTTTTAACTAGATCTTAATATTCTTTTTTTTCTGCTTACATGTCTTTTAACTCGACTCAGCCCCTTTCCCTGTTCTCAATTTTGTGACTGTGTCAAAAATCAGCCATCTAATTGTAGTACTTCTCAGTCAGTCCTAAAGCAAGATGAATTCACAATAAGGACCTGGAGACAAACAACTTAAGTTCTTCTTTTGTGTAACTCATTCTTCTGCCGAAGAACCAAAGAACTAATTTTGCTTACATTGTACCATTTAAGTGTAGTACTATCCAGTTACCTACATTTTTACAATACTGAAAGAAAAAAAAAAAACAAACCAAACCCAAAACCTAGAAAGTAGTATTGGAATGAATGGTACAGTTTCCCCACATTTAAATCAATACTGAGTAGTTTTGCTTCAGTAACATGATACAGTCATATTCCTCTCTTTCAAACTACTCATAACAAGATTATACATTGTCAGCCTGAATTTGAAGAAAGAATTGACGTATAAAACTGCATGTTCTTGGGAATAAATGAACATCCATTATTATAGAGAAACCAAGTATTCTTCATAATTTAAGCATAAATTGACTAAACCCAAATTTAGGTGCCTTATACCAAATAATTTGTTATTAATATATTCAGTCCAGTTAAACAAAAAGCTCTCAAAACCACATTTTTCTGGTTATTATTAGCACCACACAGTCAAAAACCTGAAAAATATATCAGCCCAGGAGATTATTACAATATTAAAATACCAGGTTATGAAAAACCATCACAGTATTGCACATAATAAACAAATGTAGATTCTCTGCAAAATGGTTTAAAAAAATAATAATAAAGAAGTCACAAATACAGCTTTTACTGCTCTTTATAACTCCCACAAAACCAGTTTGACTTCCCCTTTTCTGCGTTACCCTGCATCGCAAAAGCTGTTCATTACTTCCTGGTCTTATCCTTATCTCAGATTCACATCTTTACTTACTCTTCTACAGACTATAGCAGAACTTCCCAGTACTGTAGACTCTACGGGTATAACAGTAGAATTAGGATTCCACTCACTCACCACACTGTTACTTAACAACTTGGTTTGCTTATTATCTTGATCCCTGTCCTTTCTTCTGCCTTCCTTGTTACCTTCATACAGTGCCATGGAATGTCTCTGACTTGCTGAGACTGAGCTCATAGTTCCTCCTCAGAAAAGCTCCATCCCAGTATTAACATAGACTCATAGAATGGTTTGGGTTGGAAGGGACCTTAAGGATCATCTAGTTCCAACCACTCTGCCATGGGCAGGAACACCTCCCACTAGAAACATGACTAACTACAGAAGAAGTTTCAGTGAAGGAACAGGTGTTCCTATTCAAACATGGTTACGTGTTACATGGTTAACACGTGTTATTTCATTGTGATTTTTTTAAATAGTTTTTGATACATTCCACTCCTCCTCACTTTCCATATAACTCAAAAACGTATCCAGCTTCTTTTACACTCATATCTAGCTCCCATAACTTCCCATTTTTCCAGGTGTTCATTCACTCTCCCAAAGTTCCTCATCATAACTTTTCCTTATGTTTGTCAATGTCACTAGATATTGCAGTTGCTTTGGACTTTGCTTTAAACACATTTATATTCTGTGATTTATCTTTACCTGACAAGTTTACATGCCTAATTCAGGCATATAAATTCATTGTATATCTTCACTAAAAAAAAAAAACCAAACAAAAAACCCAGGCTATTCCAGCAGGTGATTCAGAGCACCCATGTTACCAGCCTCTTTCTTTGAGTTCTCTTATTGCCATTTGAAATGAATTTCTAAGAAATGCAAGTTTCATTGCAATTTTAGAAATATTATCCTAACTTGTAAGAAAATTTCTAAAGAGCAGTAGATACCTGGAATCAGCTGACACTGATTGTGCCCTAACTGAAGGCACTCTGGTCACTGCTATCCATGACATATACAACAATCCAATACCCAAAATAGTAGTTTAAGTATCAACATTATAGGTCAATCTATCTCACCTTCAAATACAGCTCAAAAGAAACAGCTTTCAGTCCAGGAATACAAGTCAATGCATGACCTTGATCAGATCATCAATACAGCATTGAACTCCTCACTCTTGCTATTTAGCAGCATCCTTGGACTAAGATAGGGAATTTGAAGTTGGTGTCAATATACTTGGCAACCACAAAACTACTGCAATTTTCCACAGAGTTGAACTGCATATGATATGTAGGTATTCATTGCTGAACAAACACTTTCATTTTCTGTATGAAGAGAAGCAGTCCTGTTTACTATGTCCACCACTAGTCTGTAACTTGTATCAATAACTCTACCCTGTATATAAAGAGGAGCAAATTGTTCTCTGCCCCCCCCCGCTTTAATCTAAGTACGAATTACCACAGAAATGTATTAAAATGCATTCCATTGTATATTTCTTCTTATATCAAAACACTTAAGACAGAAAAAAGCTAGATTATTAAAATCAATCATATAAATCCACATTTATCTCCAATCCTATCAACATGAAAAATTCTTTCAAATGTATTTACATACAGAAATGCATATATGTGTCTTCTATATCTACATATAAAAATGCATTTCTGAAAATACATACAGAATCCTGTTACAATGTTGAACATCCATTACTAATCTGAGAATTCTGGTGTTCCTTCATATAAATGTGAACAGTATGAGACACTATGTTCTTGTTGAACTTCCACAGAATTTGACTAAAGAGGAATAAAGTTTCTTATCCAGTCTCAGCAGCCTCAATTCTTTATCTGATCACCAAACCATGCAGTGAATTTAAACACCTTACTTGTGCATTCACTTGAATGAAAGTTGGATATGATTTGATAATGAGAACAATAAATGTCTTTTTCTATACAGAAGGCCAAGATTATATTCCTTCATATAATTATTCCATCTACTAAAGTGCTACTGTGAATTTCAGTATCAGCTATCTATTGTAGCATTCCACCTCTTTCAATGGTCAGCCTGTAAAATGTTAATAAACACCTTAACACTCAGAAAAGCTAACTGATGTCTAGTAGCTAAAAATACTTGCTGCTGTGTGACAAGAGCTCAAGCAGGGGCAAAAAACAAGGCAAGTCCAGGTGCCATAATGAAACTTTGTAAGGAAAAAGAATATTATTATTAAATTCAAGGACATAATATAATTGCTAATCCTAAAGTATCCATACCAGCAATTTTTGTTAGGTAAAATACAGTCATGTTACTTACTATTTACTATGGTAACAGAGAATCAATACAAAAGCAAAAAATTTGAATTTAATTCCTTTTCCAGGACTAACAATATTGGCATAATGCGTGTTGTGGACTGTGCTCTGCAGATAGGAGAGTTGTTCACTATTCTAATATCATTATACCACATCTAATATCGTATCAAATATCATTACCTTTGTTTCAATTTTTAGACTCAAGCTATTCACAATGAAATGAAATTAAACTCTCTACAAATTGCCTTCATCATTATGCATATGCATCTATACACATACATACATATATTCAGAGATACAAAAAATCAAGACTACCTGAATCTGAAATGCCGAGATTTTGGCATTTGTTGGAAATTGCATGCTTTACTTGATGAAATTAATTAAAAAAATTTTCACCATTATGTGAAAGTAATAGCAAAATGCTGTCATAAGCTGCATAAATTAATGAAATAATTCATAAATATTGAAATACACTTAGTAAGAAAAAAGCAAACAAACAAACATGTTGGAAAGTCATACGCATTTTGTTATGTTTATGTGCCCAAACAGTAAAGTTCTGACCAGGACTGTGGCATTATTATGCTCCATTCTATTCAATACATGTTAGAACAGAGATCCTCCCTATGTGCACTTAAGTTCTTAATCAATAAAAGGGCATATGTTCATGCTGAACTACAAACTATTAGTTATTTACCATAAAGAAAATTATTATCAGAGAGTATAGAAATTTTGCATGACTTTACAGAGTCAAGCAGTACAGATGAAAAGGTGCTGGTGGAAGATAAGAATGCATATATAAATACATACAAATATGTATACCCATATATAATTATTAGAGTACATACATGTATGTGTAAACTAGAAAAACTTCTTGGTTTTCACCAATAAATATGCAACTTTGCACCTATTAGTAGAAAACTGATAAAGCATAAATAGGTGAGTTGACTCAGTTCTTACGGACATTGAAACAAAGCTAGAAAAAGTTCATTGAGAAATATCAGGCATACATCTTTACCTTACGAGTAGAGCTATGAAAGGAGAAACATGAGAAAACAAAACAGAGTTTGTGTTCAAGTTTGATATACATTTGTCTGCAACAGTATCATGCGTAGCCTTCTGCAGCAGAGGAAGGTACAAATCGAAAAAAAGAGCAGAGTTATGAAGGCTCACGTGAAAATGCTTAAAGCTTCTTTTCACAGAATCATCATGGTTGGAAGGGACCTCTGAGATCATCGAGTCCAACCACCAAAAAAACCACAAAACCAATCCACAAACCAACAACAAACACAAAACCACAACACCCCACCACATCACACCCACCCACAAACCAATAATCTTGGGCACTAGAACATGCCCTTAAGAGCCATGTCTACACGTTTCTTAAATACCTCCAGGGATGGTGACTCCACCACCTCCCTGGGCAGGCTGTTCCAGTGCCTGACCACTGCTCCATTTTATGACCATTGCTCCAACTAAGACCCATTACAAGATGCATATGTTTTTGAGCATCTGTGGCAAAAGATGTCTGTGCAAAATGCCACTAACTTGCTATTATTTTTTTCATCTCTATTATTCAGAGTTGCTCAGCCTTAGGATATTTTTCAGTTATGTTTCTTACACAATAACAACTCATAATGGTATTGAGATACTGAAATATTCATTTCATTATTAATAGTTGATAAAAAATACAAAATCAGTTACATAAACCTCATGCCAGACATAAACTGGAAAATCTGGTGAAGTAAATTCTAATGCAGAAGAATACAAATGCATCACAGATAGAATTCAAATTAAAACAGAGACCACAGTCTAGTGTTATGAGATCCTAAATTTAAGAACTGAATATAGGTTGCAAGGTGTTTTTTCCCTATCCCTTCTATTTCTGGAATCTTTTTTTTTTTTTTTTTTAACACTTGCATTTTCATTGTGACGTCATCAGCTAGGGGGAAATAAATCTTCAGCAAAAGCTGTTGTAAGTAACACAAGATAATGACAGATATTGCATTTGAGAAATGAAACAGCATCTACTATGTGTATGAAAGGAATGTTGCCCAATGATCAAGGCCCCAAGGCCCCAGACTCAGATGTAAGAAATCCAGAGGCTGATTACAGTCTTTAAAAACATACATCTACAGCATGAGTAACATTATTAACAGAAATATCAGTGGGAAAGACACCATGGTGATATGGGCTTGAGCTGGCTATCTGGCCAAAAAATATCCGATAGCATGTTGTGCCATATCTGGGTTGTCAGTGCGTTTTGAATTACGTACCACTTTATCTCACTACAACTACTACCTGCTAAAATGTATGACATACCTTTGTTTGCTTCCTAGACCCACACACAGACCTCGTCATCTGTTTTTCTTAATCTCAGTTCAGAAGCAAAAATAATATTCTTCCTGGACTAGAAGAGGTATGGGGAAGGTAAATAACACAAACCCAAGGAACTGATAAAATTGCTGAGTATGGAAGGAGAGAGAGGGGGTGGATGAAAGAAGAAATGACAGGTCTTATAACTGAATACAGGTAAATGTAAAGAATTTTAAAATTCTCATGGCCACAAGGATTTTCCATTTTTCAAGTGTGTTAGTAGTTATAAAACATGCACGATACACAATAAAACTGATTTGTCTTACTTAAAAGCAGTATTAAAAATGTCAGCCTTGTTTTCTCAAGGGTTCAACTTTGTTATGTTATTTTCTCTTTCCAATTAATCTCAATCTAATCATACCTATTTAAAAACAGTGTCATGCTTAATGTTTAATTCATTGACATAATCCTAGAACTTTGATTTGCTGGTGTTTTGTGGAGGGTTTTTTTTCAAGTTTTCTTCTCCTTAGTAGTGCGATTTCATCCTGGTATATAAGGATTGGACTGCATTCCTAGAAAAACAGTACTATTGTAAAAAAGAAGTGGAATTTTCATAATGGCAATTCTTGATATAAATATCCATAATTAGATTTCCTGCACAAATCTTATTCCTAAAGTTCATTCAGGAATGCAAAAATCCTCCCGCTCACTGCAAATTCAAAGCAGTATTTAATGGATGCATTCAATTGAAATCATAGTTTTACGCCACTTTTTGTGTGTCTTCAATCCTGGCGATTAGCAGCCATTCCCACTGTCACAAATAAGTTTAAGCAACTGAGAATAAACACAAGAACACCTACTTTAATACAAAACCACATGAGCTATCTCCTAAAGATAGTTGTGGTGGTCACATGTGTCCAAACCACAAAAAAAGTGTTCCAGCCATGCTATTCCCAAAGCAAGCTAACCAGATTCAAAAACCAATGCTAGCGAGCTATTCAAAATTTATTTAATCATGTAATTTTATTTAAGATTTTTGTGATTTCCATGAGAAATAATTTCAAATAATCTTTGAAAAGCATAAAAACATATCTGGCAAAACACTGCCTTGATACAGCTTGATTATATAAACCACTAGAATTTAGCTCCCAGGTGGCAAGACTGTTTTGTTTTGCAGCTTTCATAAAGTAATTTCTCATAAAAATCTGAACTGGTAGTTAAAAAGCAGTTTGTATATTTAAGTACCCTTGAATTTATCCTATGACNTGTCTCTGGAGACATTCAAAACCCATGTTCCTGTGCAACCTGCTGTGGCATGGGGGGTGGACTAGATAATCTCCAGAGGTCCCTTCCAACCTCATATAGTTCTGTGATTTCATTCATAGGGTCTGCACAAGCACAACCATGTGCCCCAAAATTAGGGTACCAACTCATTTTTCATTTCCACAGAGTTGCAACAGAATACACACAAAGTGCCAAAGAAGTGAGGAATATTCAGCTGTTAATGGCAGTTCTCAGTAAAAGCTGTTACATAGTTTTCAGACTGCTTTTACAGTTTCTGTTGGCAAAACGAATGTAGAAGTGACATAAAGCGCTTTTCATATTACAACTTCCCCCTTTTAACATACAATACCAACAATCCTTAAAACAGCTCAGGACAAACACACTAGTTCTTATTAAAAGCCAACACATACAACACTGTTTGCAGTTCACTGCAGCACTGCAGAATATTATTCTGCTCATGCTGGTTTTGAGGTCCAACCTTTGCTAATCCCTGTGAAGCTGCAGTGATAAGTTCCAATGAACACTTATGAACTACAAGAAAATAAGCTCTCTGGGATATTCTCTATCAAAATTAAGCTATAATGAATATGAAGACACGTAATTTCAGTCTGTAAAACAAAATGCTACTGTGTGCTTTGTGGTATAGAAGAGGGCAGTTGCTAATCAATAGGAAAGAAAGCTGTTCTGAATGGGTAGATGGTTGTTCTACATAGCTCCTGGGTTGGGAGGAATAGTTTTGTCACTGCATTGAAGATGGGAAAGGAGGAAGAGGGAGACAGAAAATTTATGTTTGCTGAGCAGCCAGGCCATGAAGAGATATGAAGCTAACAAAAATCTGAGTTTCATACATAAGGGAAAAAAAAAACAAAAAGTTATTTTATTCATAGAAAAGTCAAGAGTTAGCATTTTTCACATAAGGAATTATATTTAAAAGCAACGCAAGTACTGAAATACATCATGACATTATACTTGCTGTTAATTAACCATATTAAAAGAAGTCAGGGGCCAAACACATTTCTAATAATTAGAAGAGTGAATGGCTTATGAAATTCACAAATCAAAATGTTTAAATACTAAAATGACCACAGTCCACCTTCTCCTCATACATCATACTAGGGATTGTCAAAATAAATGTCATAGTCTCATGGTCAAGCAGTAGGAGCCAGCTAATCACCTGCTTCACACTCACTTTCCCTTCCCTAACCACTACGGAAAAACTCACCTGATGCTGGACCCTAAGTCCATCTTCCTTCTAGTCTTTATAAAGTAGACTTTCATCAAAGCAAGTACTCAGGTCATTGGTTTGACCCAAACCTGTCACTGATATCACGCTAAGGCTTTCACTGAAATTAGAAGCTGCTAAGCCTTAGGTAAGAATCCTGAAGAGCATTCTCACTCTTTCCTCCAGTAGCTGGAAAAACAACTTTTCTGTCTCTGGCCTGCATATCAGTCAGGCTTCTGTATAACCATACAGAGCACATATGTTACAGGACAGTAGCATAGCAATGGAAAAACTAGAGTCCCTCCCACTCCACCATAAATCCTTCCCCAAAGAGTTTCATAAGAAATTATGAAATCACCTGAACCAAAATCTCATCCACAAAAGTAAAATTCTCCATTCAAACACAAAAAATAGCACTACGCTCTCTTTCCTCGTCTCCCTTATTTCCATTTCAGAGTCTGTTCCTGTCTTCATTTTAGTTCTACACAGCTTATAAAGAAAGCAAATCTATTTGAAAGCGAAATACCTGTACCTATAGATATCACCCAGGACAGCAAGTACAATATATCCTTTCTGACTGTAACCTATATTCACTTGCCATTGTCACACTCCACGCAGTAGCAGCAACATCAATATCTCCAGCCAGATTTCTCCATCCTTTACCCAAAGCCACTATACTTTTTCAGGTTACAGTTTGATGGCTTGTTCTTTGCTTTTTTAATAACTATAGATCTGGCCTTAAAAATGGCTTCATTTAAAACTTGTGAAGTAGTGAGTAGCTTTCTAAACAGGTATTATAAAAGAAAGCTGTACACAGTGTGCCAATTGGAAAACTACCTAGAGAAACAATTGGAGTTCTTACAGACTTCTTTTCTCATACACTCTTCAGGAATTCAGGAAAACTATTTTATCAAAATTATCTGGTAATGCACAGAAACTTGACAATTTTCTTTCAACTCTGTATACACATTTGCATAAGATCACTGATCTTAAATCCTATTTCTCAAAACATTGCTGGTAAGATCTCAGATATGAACCCACAGAAAATTAGTACTTCATAAAGCAAGATCATGTAAATAAGCGAAAATGTTTCTTACCATTGATGCTGGGTAATAAACAGTTGCAGAACCATTTTTTACAGTTTTGAAAACAACAGTTTTTTGCAAAAGCTATTCTTATTTGGAAAAAAAAAATCCTTTGCATGAGAAAAAAAGATTTAGTATAGGACACGACATAGATGATTTTATTTTAGGTCTGAAAAGAAGACATTTAATCCCCACACACCACTGCCAAGAATAGAAACTTTCTCAGATTGAAAGAATTGTAACCTTCTACCTTTTTAATGCATACATGATTATCAATGGTTTCAGTTAGTAAAAGTCAAATAACTAGTAGCTTTTTAAGTTATTGTTAATTAATTAAAAAACACCAAATGCATTAATTCATAAATTAAGGTCCCTCATACTAGTTTAACCAAACTATGTCTGAGAAGCCGGCAGTCTTTTATACAAGAGATCAGGTAACATGATCAAACGGATCCCTAGTGATATAGTTTACTACTCCATGAATAACACCACTATAAAATTTAGTAATGGTCCCAATATTACTTGAATTTTTACACAGCAGTATTGCTCCCAAATCCAGGAGATCTCAAAACTCACAAAAGTAATTCAACCTTCCTGTAGGTAAACCCAAAATAAATTAAATGCCTTGAAACTCCTAACCCACTATTCACAGAAGGCAAATAAACATCTTCTCATGAGCTAGAGATACTGTAGATACAAGTAAGCCAGAAAAATACTATAACTATGGAAATCCCTGTTCATCAATAGGGTGGGGTGGTTTTTTTACCATTGCAACATATGTGGCTGTTTATACTGAAATCAATATCCAGCATTATTACAAAACTTTCACACAAAATTTTTAGAAGGTTTATCATTAAAATGAGCCAGTTCATTTAAAGCATTGAACTTTCATCTGTCTCTGTATGAAAAAAAAAAAAGTGATATAGCATATCCTTGCAAAGCTAGGTGAGTAAACCATATCACCTTAATTGAGCTAACCCTATTTGGGAGGGGGAATATTTATTCCCCAAACTCTATGAATGTTTTATATTTTTCTGAACTGTGCCACATGAAAGCAGGCTTGATCACCACAACAACTTGGTAAGGGAACGCTATTTGTCTGTAAAGGTGCTGCAATGGGGCACCCCTTAGAAAAGCGTAGCTGAAAGATCATTTAACTCTGTGAGCTACTTCTCGCCTGAAAGGCACAGAAGCTAGAGAAGTTTAGTCTAAGTGACCTTAGTTACTGCACACCACTTAGTAATTGCTCTTTCGCTCAGTCTTATTAAAAGAAAAAAACAAAACAAAGACCCTAAAACCAGCCACTTACTGAGTCTTGGACTCAGATGCTGCCCTGATGCCTCTGATGACTGCAGAGGGCTGTGCGGCCTACTGTCCCTTTCCACCTATGCACTGAAGCACTACCAGCTCCACCACTGCCAGTAGACTGGGAAGAACGTATAGTAACAGGAAAAAATAAAGAAGTCATTACAGAAGCACAAATGGGCCTAGGAGAGCAGGTGCCTCACCTGCCCTGGCAGCCATTTTGCAGCCCTGGCAGCCATTTTGCAGCCATTTTGCTGCTCTGGCAGCCATTTTGCCGCTCTGGCAGCCATTTTGCAGCCCTGGCAGCCATTTTTCGTATTTTTGGCAGCCACTCACCAGACTACACTCTCTTACTGGCCTCCCCTTCAGTTCACTGACTCACCATCTTGCCACAGAAAGACTCCATCCTGGTCCTCAGAGAGCCAAGAAGGGCAGCCAGAGCAGTAGGAGGTCTTTTAGTGAAGGAAACAAGGGTGGCAGGGGAGAAGAGGGCTGGCTGCGGCAGCTCCACCCCAGCCCTCCAAGGGAACATAGAGCCCCTAGCCTAGTAGAACCTTCTAGTACCAGAGAGGCAGCGGGCCCTGAGGAATGGATTGAGGGCTGGTTTGCTTGCTGCAGCAAGAGATGCGGGCAGGGTGGTTCTCTCTTGGCACGGAGAGAAAGGTCTTTTCTCAGGAACTGTGAGGGGACTGAAGGAATTTTGCAGTTAGCAAGTGCTGAGGAAAGAGGAAGCCTACAGGAAAGGACTCACCCCTGCAAGGACGCAGCAAGCAAAGGGAAAATGAGTTTGCAAACTTGTTTATTTTTATCCCATCTTACCCAGCAGATCTGAGGTTTTCCTATTTTACAGGTCACCAAAGTCTAATACAAATCAGTTTTAAAGATTATAAAAGCTTTGGTGTTTTGGAAAGGGGTAGGGCTTGGTTATTGTGCCTGTGAGATGATCTCAAGCCCTACTTCCTATATCAGTTTACTTAGCAAAATGGATTTGGGCAGAAAATCGATAAAGCAGCAGCAACTTTCAAAATTACTCAGTCTGATCTGAAAAACCTCAGACTCCCAGAAGAGACAAACCCCAAAACATTATGTACAATGTATTGTTCTGGGGAATCAAAACAAGCATAGAAAAAAGAAAATCAATAGTCTTTCAGCCACGTGTAATTTCACAGTATCAAATATGTGCAAATATTTGTGGCAAACACTATTGCTTTCGTAGCAGATGGGTCAGTTGAAAGTGTTTGGAGCTAGTGGATTAGAAAGTTCACTGTTTATTGCTACAGGCTGTTGCTTTACAGAGACTACCCAGCATGAATACAAACTTGGTTTGAATAAGAGAGTACGAGCCTTTTTCTCCCTAGTCCTGCACTGCATCATACTCCCCAGATAACATCAAGTCATGGGGTTAAATTCATCTTCTAGAGCTGAAACAGGAAGAAGTGAAGAGAGAAGACGGATTTCTGGCTGCTGGGCAGCACCTCGACATCTCTCCAGCTTTGGAGGACTCAGGAAAATTTGCTACATATACACAGGGCTAGTTACAAGAACAGACAGAGCAGTGGCAGGGAATCTCCTTGCTCTCCCTGGTGAATTGAGAAAGATAGCAGGACGATTTTTGCCATTTTCCCCATTGTTCCCATGATGCAAGGCATCTCTTAGCTGATGACAGTGAAAGATTTATTCCATGATATAACTGCAACGGTGCAAGACCAGGCATGTGGCCCTGATATGTGTCATCATACCATCAGATTGCCATCTTCTGCACTTTTTGGATATTCTGCCTTCTTTAATGAAGGTGAACAGAAATCATTGTGATCTGCACTTTAGAACCATGGACTAACCATATGACTCTGTATGCTGTATTAATCCTTCAAATTGTGTACAATAGTCAGGGTGAAACTGAAATGCAGTTTAGTGTAACACTGGGTTTCTTAAGGTATTAAAGCCAGTTCAGCATTATCAGTTCTTACTTTCAAGGCAATCAGTAATACAAAGTAGAGATTACATTAGAAATCCTTAACTGCTCTATTTTCTAATTCCTTCACAGAAACCAGTTCAATACTATAGCATTAAGAGTCTCAGCAATTAAGGAATGTCACAAAATCTCCCAGTTTGTTTGGTGTGGAAGTGGTTTTCTTTTTGTGGAGTGAAGGAGAGAAGAAGATGAAAGCAAAATAAAATGTTAGAAAAATATATTGCGGGAGTAAGCACCTTGCTATGCACATGACTGTCTTTTTAGGGAAAGGATAAAAGAAAAAACAAACAAACCACACTGTTAGACATGTCATTGAATGCATGCTGCAAAACCTTCAGACTGCTCAATGAGTCAGATACATGACTAGGTGGGATGCAGTAGTGCTACTTGCAGAGGTGTGGCCAGTAGGTTGAAGGAGGTGGTTCTACCCCTCTGTTCTGCTCTGGTGAGACCCCCACCTGCAGTACTGCATCCAGTTCTGGAGCCCTCAACCATAAGACTTGCTGTTGGAGCAAGTCCAGAGGAGGCCACAAAGATTGATCAGAGGGCTGGAGCACCTCTCCTATGAAGACAGGCTGAGAGAGTTAGGGTTGTTCAGCCTGGAGAAGAGAAGGCTCCAGGGAGACCTTGTAGCCCCTTCCAGTACTTAAAGGGGGCCTACAGGAGAGATGGAGAGAGACTCTTGATCAGGGAGTGGAGCAATGGGATAAGGGATAATGATTTTAAAGGTACAGACAGTAGATTTAGCTTAGATATTAGGAACAAATTCTTTACTGTGTGGGTGATGAGACACTCTCCCAGGTTGTGGATGCCCCATCCCTGAAGGTGTTCAAGGCCAGGCCAGACAGAGCTTTGAGCAACCTGGTATATAGGGAGGTATCCCTGCCCACAGAACCAGATTATCTCTAAAGTCTCTTCTAACTCCAAACATTCTATGATTCTATGAACATGCTGCCTCATAGCAAATATCATGGTTCTCTCTTCCTAGAGCTACATTAAGGAGCAGGTGGGCTTTTTGACAGCTCCAATGAGAAGTACTGGTGTCTCTGTAGGTGAATGTAAAACACCCAGAGGAGAGCAAGATGAGCCTTTAGAGAACGGTCCTAGAGTTCTCATCATCACAGGGATCTCAACATTTAGTTCAAGTCTCACTAATTCTGAATGTATCCTTTTAGCAGGCCTGAAAGGAATTGAGGATGAGAACAACAAGAGAGAAAGACCAGAAATTTTTTTCAGAGGCTATAGATCTGTTAACAAAGACTGAACAGAATTTTTAAATGGATCATAGAAAGGCAATAAAGAAAAAGATGATTCTTTAAAGAAAAAGATATTTCATGGATTAGATCACTTTTATAATGAAAAAGGCAGCAAAGCCACATTTATTAACATTCTACTAGATGAAACAAAAAGCAAATTGACAGTAGGGAAGCCCCAGAAGAGAGCTATGGCCTGTGGAACTGCCAATATAGTTTAAGTCTGAGAACAGTTGAGAGAGGCAGGCCAAGTAAAATTATATTTCCCTACAGGGATGGAACAGAGAAAGAAAATTATACTGAGTGAGAGAAAGACCACCTTGAAATGAAAGGAAAAATAATTCAAAGGGAAAATTTTGTGAAAAAATGATTTGTTAATATATGATAAAAAGAACTTGAAACTCGTCAGTGGGAGTACTAATGGAAGGAGCAGCCTCAATATTCTGCATCACAAGGCAGTGTTAGCTCGTGCTAACATCAGTTAATCCAATGTACACAATAGGCACACATCTTGTCTCATTTAATACTCTATTGTTAACAGAAAGAACAGACAGAGATTGATAGTTAGATACCACATTTCCCTCTGATATTTTAGAGGCTTTTACATGTAATCCAATGTAATATACTAGATGGTACCACGTTATCTGGTTAAACATACTAGAATTCATTCAAATAAAGGCCTTGACACACCTGAACTGCAAAAGAAATGTGACAACTCTCATATATTTCTATTTTGCTAATCAAGTTACTTCCAGGCTTTCAAACCTTTCAGAATTCTGGTTTTATCAAAACATGAAGCATCAAGGTTAAAAAAACCTCATAAAATTGAGGTTTGTGAAACATCTAGGGACATAAGTAAAGGCTTGAGAAAGTAGCATGTAATTACTAAGCATTAGTATCAGTGATTAGAATCAAAAAGACAGAAACACTGAACCTCTACTGCAGACTAGGACTTCTCAGGATTCGTGAATTTAATGGTTTTAAAAGCAGTAGCTTTTACCTTTAAACTAAAAAACAAGTCAGAGTCATTTAGTGTACTGAAGTTCCACAACGATTAGACCTATTCGCTAAAACTAGAAAATAGTCTCACCTTAAATACTGGAACCACTATAAATACTTTTCATAAGGCTACTGCTTCACGCTTAATGAAAAGAGTGCAGCATATATATTCCTATTATCCTCAGTAGCTTCAGACATAAACTATATTATTTATTATTCATCAAAGATAGTGTGAAAACTGTTGTATAAACAGGATGATGACATGAGACCTTTCATGGTATTGCATACAGTTGCATTCTATCTAAGCAATCAAAACAAATGATAAAAACATTTTATCATTTATTAAAGGAACCTTATTAAAGGAACCAATGAAAGCAACGAGAAAGTGAAAACATGCTAACCAAAAAGTAGCATCCCCCCAAGAAAAACCCTGCAGATTCTAAATTGGGACAAATAAGACTAATAAACATGCAAATTTCTTTTACAGCTGGAGTTAAGATTTATTATGAAGCCTATTTTCCCTTTCTTTTGATAGTAAAATATTACTCATTTTGAAGCATCTTTGTATCCTGACCTGAGTAAAATAGGAAGAGTTACCTTCCTTGCAATTACTGTTCAGAACTTACCTTCAGTAATTACTGAACTTAAACGATTGTCTTCTTTAAAAATTTAAAAAATAAACAAAATAAATTATTTCCTCAGAATGCAATGCTCAGGAAGAATTAGAAGTTGCATACCATAAACAAGCTCAAATTTTTGTCACTACGCTGTTTAAAACGTACTAGCAATATAATGAGCAGACATTCCCTTAGTCTTTAATTTAAATTTTGACTACTTGGGGAAGGGGGGATATGTGTCGGGGTTTTTTTTAAGAATAAAAGCTGTCAGACTTCCATTTTTTTCACCTTTTGGTTGGAAAGCACTAATTTTCATGAAAATGGTAGTAGATTATTTTAGCGTCTTTTCATACAATCACATATGGAATGCTCATGCATTTGATTTTCATTTGAGATTAAGTTTATATTTGAATGTTATAATAATCTCAATTGGTGTATGTATCCCTGTTATAGTTCCGCTAATGAAGAAGCTGGTTTGACACACAACCGTCAAAAAGTTAGTGGAAGAGATCTGTAGAAATGATTGGAGACTTCCTTCATTTCATATAACCTGTAATATCAACAGGTCAGAGAATAAAAGAGAAAACAACAAAAACCACCCCACTTTTATTTGGTCGGTCACGCACAAAACACCTACTACGTCCACCAGGAGTCATTTAAGTCCCTGAGCTTTGAACAGTTTGGTGCCCATTCCCTTCCTTGTCTCCTGCTCCAGACACCCAGTTTAATTTCAAAACTCCCAGCCCTCCTGGAAAGAACCTCAACTGCGCCCAAATCAAGCTGCTGGGCACGAAGTGAGACATGGTCACCAAATACATTCCGGACCTTCTTAAATCTCTATACTATCTTGTCTCAGACAATTCATTCTTGGCACAGGCAATTGTGAGAAATAGTGACATACGACAAGTATTTAAAAGCCCTACAAATGACAGAATGTGCTAATATTTTATATATAGCATAATAAAAAAAGTCTACTTTTAAAAGTACACTCTTAATAAGTAAGAAACTGTAAGAAACAATGAAAACCAAGTTATTTAAATGGAGCATAAGAACATAAAAGAAGTAAACATTTTTTCCAAAGCATAATTTTTCTTTAAAAACACTGATTAGCATCAGAACTATTCTTTCCTTGTTCAGAAATTAAGTATGTATGTTTGATCTTTCCAGATGAAACAAGAGGAGTCTATTTACTGTAAATAGGAAAAGAGGAGAAGCAAAGGAAAATCTGTCGTTAGCAAGGATGATATGCATACTGAAGAGTTCTGATATCAAAAATATACCACCAATACAAATTAATCAGGTAGGGGAGGTCTGCACGTGTACAGTGACATACCCACGTACCCACATTCTTCAGAATAAAATTACAAAGAAATAAAAGTATCATTGCCACCTCAAGACCAGTTTCACTTGCTCAAATAAGCACGCCTGGGTAATGTCTTGAATGCAAATACTTTTCCAAATAAGGACTGAAGTAGAGATTTCCCCTAATCACAACATACACACTTTGTAATCTGTGTAAAGCACTGCAAATTCTTCTTTGACTTTAGAAGAGAATTTAATGCTGAGCACAAGTCAGTTTTTCTCTGATTCACATTGGAATAAACCTTACCAGGAATTTTATCTGGACTAATTTTAAGAAATTCAGCTTCAGAAATTTGAGATTACTCTCAGTTTTAAAAAGAAACTTTTTTAAAAAAATCCAAGGCTAGAGTTCTTTCTTGGGTGAAGGCAATATTGATGAAAATCAAAGCAAAATTATATGCTGTGATGAATAGTAACCAGTTTTTCTGTTCTAGTATTTACAAACTGCAAACACCGTATGAATAATTTTGTATAGATCATTATCTACTTTTTAGCTTTTTTAGCAACACACCTACACATCTTTCTAGATACATGTAAAGTACTTTCAAATAATGAAGTTCATGTTTGCGAAATCTTTTTGTGCCTTTCCTGTTTCTGTATTCTTTATATTTCTTTTAGGTTTCTTTTAAATATTTATATGACCCAGGAGAAGGTACATATCACAGACATAGATGCATCTAGGTCATCTGTTCATACTAGTGGAAAAGGGATTTAAAACATAGTTTTAAGCAACTAAACAAAATACTTTTAATCAAATGTTAACATACATTTTAAGTATCCTGATAGTCATGTGAGCTAAACTCCCCATGCACATTAACCAAAATTTTGAACTGTTATTTTAAGGTATTATTGCAGAGATATTTTATTAACTGCTATTTATAATTATTTTACAGCAATTCTAATACTTCATAATACCCATAAAAATCCCCAAAGTTATAAATATAGAATGTAATAATTATAAAACAATTCAAAATCAAAAACATTGGTGTTTCTTTTAAACCTGTGTTGTCCAATTGCAGACTTTGAAATCAGGTTGTCATATAATGCTTATACTCTCATTTCCACATGCTGCTTCGTGCAAAACAATCTCTGACTTAAAAATAGGTAAATTGAAGTTAGTGCTGTAAAACAAGTCAGATGTGTAAGATTATGTCTACATTAATATCAGACATAAAGAAAGCTGGTATAAATTATGCATTGCTACTGTAGAATGAGCTAACATAAATACAAATCAACATTAATTAGCAAGCGAAAACAGATGCAACAGAATGTAGAAACAATAGAACTCTTCTTCACTTGTATTGCATTTTTAGGAGCACCCAAACGGCTGTGGTATTTTCTGTTAAACAAATGCTTCACTGTATTTGTACCATGCAATGTAATGAACAACTCTTCCAAAATGCTCAAATAAAAGAAATAAAGTATTTAAGAATTCAGCCACTTGATACATTTAGAGTTAGCGTGTGAGAGTACCTTGTCAGTGTTAAAAAAATACAGCATAGGTGCATAATCAAAGCAACCAGACACAAAATACATACATACTTAGGGTTACATATTATTTCATTCAGACTTCTCAAGCCCTTTTATTGCAGTTAATTAAAAATAATTCTCTCCCTGTTATGACTATTGCTGCACACGTAAGCTCTGTTTTCTCCAAGAAATACTAGTGAGGAATTACTGATAAAAAAGTTGTCTTGACTTTTTTCCTGTAGCTTGCTACTACTTATATTTACAATGTTGTAAAGGTTACAAGGTTTTTTCTTAGCTTGGTTTTTTAAGAAAGTGATAGTGATGTGCCAAGTCCTTTTCCTAGCTGTACTCTAGCTTTCAAAAAAAAACCAAACCAAACCAAAAAAAAAACCACAACCCAAAACACACCACCTACAATTTTTAAAGTAATTTTCCAGCTTCAACCAAATTTGATATTGGTAAGAAGCACTAGACAACAGCGTTCCACTTGTTTCATTAAAACAGCAGTAACACAGATTAGAGGGATCCTCTTACATCACTGAAGGAACAGCTAAAGCATAAAGAATAATTCCTGGACACCAGATTATTCATGCAGAGAAGAGCCAATAAGTTAACCACAACAGGGTCTCCAACACCTCATTTTTCAGTTTACTCTTGTAGAGGAAGCTACATTTTCTCCAGAAAGAGGAAGGAAATTGTAGTATCATCCATAGCACTAAATACGAGCTATTCTGGAATCTGGAAATCTGTTAGTGAATAAATATTTAGCTGGATTATGCTGCTATACTCATCAAGAATTAATTTTGGAAAGATAACTTGGTAGGACGGCTATTTTGGCAAAACTAATATCAGTATTAAAAAAAAAAAAGTATCAAAAGACATTATACAAGTATTAAAACTAAGACATTAACTGCATAGATCTGAACAGAGGTGGGAGGGCAAGTGTGACAAAGCATTTAATGCTAAGACCTAGAATTAGGTCTGGTCCAGGTTGTAGGTTATGACTGGTTTCTATTCTAGACAGCAGCTCCAAGGCCTAATACTTGCTGCCATCCTTCCTGTTAGTGCTGGTGGCTGTCTTTTGTAAATTCACTTGCAATAAAACCCAAAAGAATACATTTCAGAATTTATAGTAGAATAAAATTTCTAATTGGGCAGTGAACTCATTGTGAAATATCCAGAACGTCACTATATCATTGAAAGAAATATAGAATGGGTTTTTTAATTCCTTCCTTTATAAAGTATGCTGTTTTACTGCCATTTAATATTTGAGTTACAATCTGCTTTACAAAAAAAAAAGTGAATCAATTCACTCGGCAGTCCCAGAATTTGGTGAGAGATTTAAGACTACCTTTTCTGAACAGCTGTTGGATGATGATCCAGACAAAAATCTTATGGCTTAAGTAGGCTGGGTCATTTCATAATTTTTTTTAATCAAATAGTCTCTGGTCTTGCTGCCCTCAGATACTCTTGGAGAACAGAGTATACTTATCCATTACACTGAAGTAGCCATAATCTTTAGAATCTTATTACAGCTGGAAGCAAACATGGTATGGGTTTCTGTCTCACAGAAACTATAGTATTGCTCTTCCAAAGCACTACAATCATTCATAGCATTTCAAAGGACCCACATAATTCTTTATTTCTGAAAGAGGAATTAAATGGGTATCAGCTCTATAAAAGTTTGCATTTGTTCACATTTCAGGAGAAATTTTACAGTACAGTATTCCTGACTGAGCATGTCTTTGGTTTTAATTGCAAAAGCGATTACGGGTATAACTTCAAGACAATGAAGAAATTAGTTTCTTTTCCTAGGGCACAGTACAAGAAAAGCTGTCCGTCACTGAGGCTGACACTCTGTCAACTCACCCGTATTGTCTCGATACTCCACTCCCAGATTCTTCTGAAGAGATGTTATGGTTAACACCACCAGCTTATGTGGCAAGGCAGTTTGTGATGAGGTGACCACAGGGAAGCAACAGCAATCTCTTCTGTCTTTCAAACGTTAGCGCTTGACGAGGATCTCCGAGAAGTAAAAGGCGAGTACACTTGCTCTTTCTGACCAGGCAGTGCTGTGGCTGCTTAATATCTACTCAAAGCCACAATCACCTTCTGATCTGAGGAGCAGGTGACTTGGCGCTTCTGTTCCATTCTGATTGCTGTGCACAGACAGTCATGAAAAGGTAGGGTATAAAAGATTAAGCAGTATTCTAGTCACCCAGACAGTTTACTTTGCCCTTTTGAGAATAGGTCCAATGCATCATCATTTATCATAAATGGCTTATTATATGACAGTGCTGGATCTTTAAGGTTATCTATGCTCCAGTGCTAAATAAGAGAGATAAATGTGCAGAAAAGCTCAGAGTAATTCTAGTCAGCAGTAAAGGGCTGGTTTCCTTTCCTAGTCAGTGTCCAAGCCTCAAGGTCCCCCAAATTCAAAGTAACCCTGTGCCTCAGAGTATGGTGCAGCCTTTCTTAGTTACCAAAACCAAACCAACACAGAGATACTGTGTAAGTTTCTGTTTCAAATATATAGCCATTGCCTGTGGCTGTAATAAAGATAGCAGACCAAAATCCACATTTTGGTCAGTCATTTCAGCATATGTTTAAATATTAATAAAGTAAAACCTTACATTTGCATATTTTTATTAAAGCACCTTTTTTTTTTTTTACAACATCCAATACATTATAACATAATGGTTAAATTAAACCATGCAGTTAGCATGTTTGTAATAACATTAGCTTAAAATAGCAAAGCATTTCACTAATATTTATGTCCTAAGACACAACATACCAGCTTACATATTCCACTTTAAAAAAAGACTCTATATCATTACAGAGAAACTACCATACTCTGTTAAAAATTATAAAAATCCTAAAGGAAATATTGAATAAATTGATTTGATTTTTGATAAAATTTTACATTGTAATATCATGTTCCAGGTTTGATCAAACTAGGGAATAATCAGCTGCTTCCAAAAATTATAAATCACTAATAGTTTCTTCCTTTTGTTGTTGTTGTTGTTCTTGTCTTTGATTATTTTATTTTCTACCAAGACACTTTTTGATTCCTCCTAGGAGCACAGGCGCTTTGTACTCATGGCTCAGATTAAAATAAAGCCTCACAGGAAGGTTATCTCCTGGCCTCTCAATCTCAAGATAACCCTGGTAACTAAGACACTTTTTTATCAGTGCGGACAAACTACCTGGTGCTGAAAAGTTATCAAAAATACAAAAAGGAAATGCAGGTTGAGGTTGTAGTGGCATTCTCATGGGTGGTTCTTGAGGCATCACACCTCAGGAAATTTTCTCAGCCTTTTGGGCTCTGAAAAGCAGTGTCTGCGTATATATATATATGCACACCCAGTAATATAACACCAAATATGAAATTAAATAATCAGATAAAGAGGCTGTGAGAGTCATGGCCAAATTTAAAACATTCTTGATGTACATTACAAGGAGGCCAATTTCTCAGGGGTACCAATTAGAAATGCATACAATCAAGTTAAAAGTGTAACAGCAATACATCTCTCCATATCAATTTAATGTGCTGGACAATTACCAAATATGAAAATAATCACTGTAACAGTGCATTTGTGGGAAAAACGTTTCTAAAGTACTTTTAAGAATCCTCCAAGCCTACTGAAATAAACCTACTGAAGTGTTCATATTTTACATAAAGTACAATTTAAAGTAGCAACCAGCCATCAAAACAAAGACGCAGAAAAGCTTTAAAAAATATGTTAAAAATTCAAAATATCTCATACTCATTTTTTTGAAAAAACAAATTAGGATTTTTTTTAATGTTTGGGTTTTTAAAGCAGATTTTAAATTTTCCGTTTAAAATCTAGCATTGTTTTTTCAGGTTAAATTATGAACTTTAATGCCAGCCTTTTCTACATTACTCATAACACAACTAATCAAATTACTAAGATTCAGTGTATGATATAACACAATGTCTTCATTGGGGCTGGGGGAAGGAAAGGTACAGATGACCATCTGCACCAAGAATCCACTTTTAATTAATATAATATTCTATATAATAAATAAACTGGCATCAGCAAAAAAAAAAAGAAGATAACTTGAATATAAATCTGATGGAAGTATTTTAGTACCACCGTTACTGCACTACTGCAATTCGAGGCACTTTTCTCAAGGCAAAATGCCCACCTACTCAGCAGTAATTTGTCCAAATGCAAGCCGATAATGAATACAGAACTGGACACTTTGAATTTACACCACCTTCGTAGCGTATAACTTAATATTGTATAGCACAGCAGAAATGTACCTGTTTGATTGGTAGTAACGTGCTGCTGTTTCAAAAAAAGTACACGGTTGCTGACCCAGAGATTACTGCAGTGCCTAAATGTTAGCTGCTGGAGTTAACTAAACTCTAAGTCAAGCCCTTGATTTCACTGTTATTGAAAGGGAAAATTTAAGGTTGTCTGGGGAAGCCTTGGAGGAGCAGCACGCTGTGCCCACCATTTGAGAGCAACCACTGCTGTTTCAGAGATTCACCGTGCCCGAGCTTAAGCACCTAACTCAAAAGTTAGACACCTGTCATAAAATGCATTAGTCGTCTATGTCTAATCAATCTTAATTCCAGCTTAACTGTTGATTTTGAAGACAGAGGGTGAATGAAGAGGTAACTACTACTCTCTTGCATAGAAACCAATGGTTAAATTACTCAGTAAGAGGGAGACCAGTTAATCCTGCTTTTCAGAAGGAATTCCAATTTACCTTTCCATTACCTTGAACAACCCTTGTCACAGGTGTAGGCTACTTTGAGAAAAAAGGGAAGCTATCCTGTCTCTAACCAGGAGAGAAGCGTGATTGCAGCCCAGCTGTTAGCTCGCTGTTTGGGAAACGGGGAAAACAGGTTCTGTTCTTTTCCCTGCTCTCTGGAATAGCCCCTCTCCCCAACAGCTCTGAAGGCTGCAGGTCATGAAAAGCTAATAAATATCAATTGTTTCATTCTCTATAAATCCATGGCAAGGAAAAAGGCCTTTAATAGAGAGACAAGAGAGCTTCAAATTTCTGTGCTTGGACACAGAACATGGTTACGCAGTTGTCTGATGTATTTAACAGAATTGCTGCAGAGAACAACTTGGTAAAAATGAGGAGACAGTAACCTGAATAAGTTTTCTGAAAGGTGATCAGTGGGTTTAGTGTGAAAACTATAAACTGTAGTTGAAGCATATAGTCTGGCACTTCAGACTTTCAAGTTAATTTTCTTTAGTTACCAAGATCAGACATTTCCATGGAATTTTTAATCATTTGCTATAGAAATGCTTACACGCACTGCTCTGCACCCCCAGCTGTGGAGAGTCTTGAAGCAGTAACCTTCTTGCTGTATCTTATTGTTTAACCAAATGCTGAGATGTACTTGGTTCTATAAGTCTAGAATATATTTTCCCTTGTAGCAGAAAGGCATCATAAAAGCGTCTTTGGCCTTTTTCACACTCATGTATGAGTTGGGGGGTTTATTACCACTTCAATGAAACAAACTTGTTTAACTTCTAGGCATTAAAAAATTAGCAACAAGTGTGCATGTTCATGTTCTTAATTTTCTACCTCCAGTATCTTTCTCTTCCGTTTATTAGAATTTATTTCTCCAAAGTACAGATCAATAATTACACTATGATCATACGCATTCAGCAAGAAAGGAAACACTCCTTGCAAGAGAGAGTGAAATTCAGGGAAAAAGATTAACTCAATTCCAATGAAGGAAATTCAGAGTCTCTGCTCAGCAATATAGCATATTTAGCAAATTATGAAAGAGGTTATTAATATTAACGGAAAGAAGTGGTTTTAGAACAACCTCATAGATCAGGACTGCAATAATCTCCCTTAAAATCAAAATAAACCAAAAAACCCAAGATTAAAACCATCATTTTCAATGAAAAGCTGGGAGATCAGGAAGAGAGCACAAGCTATGCCCATGTCAGTTCTCGGTGTCATTTGACACAGAACAGTAAAATTAAGCTATTTGCTATTTAACTAGATCACCACTGAAGTGTGGTGTGTTAATTAGCTAACAGTTGCAAAGGTTTTAGCTTTAAATTTTACTAATATAATAACATTTTCAAGTAATTCCTTGCTGAAAATGTGGCTTTGGATGAACCAAAACAAAATAACAGATGGTAATAACAGAGCTTAAAGTTTTCATTAGTAAACATTTTCTAGACTAACACAATTTTGCATTGTGAAGTTAGAATTCTTACATTTAAGTAGAGTAAAACTGAAAAGTACACAAACCCCAAATTAAATGGCATATTTCACCTCATCCAGGTCAAAATAATTCTCTCACACAACAGTAAGAAACAGTAACAAAAAGTAACAGTAAGAAACAGTAAACAGTAACAAAAAAATATCTTTTTTTCTTTGGTAAGAGTCAACATATAGGCACAACAGAAGCTGACCATTTAAGAAGCATATTATGAAAACACCTGCAAATCTGTCTACTAAGGATAGAGCATTTCATGTAACTAGTACTTGATAACTCTATACTATCTATATGCCTGCATATGTGATTTTATATATGATAGATTATGATTTTTAGTAGAAAACTAGACTCAAATCACATTAATTTTATACAAAGATGGGATATCCTTTACTAGTAAGCTGAAGATTTACAGTGCACAAAAAACCCCATAAAAAGTAAACCAAAATTCTTTCAAATTTGGATATTCAGATTAATTCTAGCTCTCTACATGGAAATTCATTAGCAGAATTTTGTCACTGCATGTTCTTGTTGCAGAAGGGTATAGAGCTGACGTAGCATGACTTTTATGACACTAAGAAATGAAGGGCAAGGTGTTATCTTTTTTAAGGTATAAGCAATTAAGTGTTTCATATTCTTGTGTAGCACATATACAGCAGCCTGATTCTCTTAAACTAAAGGTATTGATGATCATTGAGGAATTTGAATTAAAAGGTTCTTGAAAAGCCATGGCAATTTCAAAGATAGAGTATGTTAAACTTTTTTTTCTTTACTGTACAATTCAATAGTTTTGTTCTTACACCCAAAATGATGCATATGGAAACACATGCATGATTATATGCATATCAAAACAAACTCACGATTATCACCTCCCTTCACAGTTGGTGTTTTTTTTCTGATACTGCTGCTCACTTATTTTAATCAATTCTGACAATATTTTTTGCTTCAGATTGGGGGTATTTCTGCATTTTTTTACTTTGCCCATTTATACTCAGACAACAATTACAAGAAAAAAATTATGTTATATTTTGCCCATGGAAACATTCTGTGACTTCTTCAGAAATAATGTGTCCAACAGTAGGTTTGCTTTGGCAAACTTAAGACCAACTATAATTGTGCTATAAAACAAAACACTGAGGTATTAATGTGGACAGAGCAGAGCATAAAGCTGTTCAGAGAAAGAACATTTTCTTCAGACTAAAAGGTCAATAATGACATGGATACTTCTTACCATCACAGAAAATGGTCAAAAGTAACAAGGGGTAGCGCAGCAAATTTAGGAAAATTTCAAAACGTTATTTTACTGTTGTGAAGGCCTATAAAAACAACATTGTAAAAGCCTGTAATTCTAATTATTTTAGCTTCATACGTTTAAAAAAAAAAAAAAAAAAACAGAGAAAAATCTTTATTTCCTTCTTATCCTAAACTATGTGTGAATTTGATTTGTATTTATTAACTTAGAGTAAGTTTCTGAAAGGCTGGCTAGAATGATAAAGCCAATGTTCTTACTGACCTTTACCCAATACTTAACCCTTTAGGATGAAAAAAACCTGACATCCTTGCTTTGAACCAGAAAGAAAGGGGACTTGAGTTTAGGTCTGCCAGTTCTCCCACAAACATTTTCACAAGAACTCTAGTGGAAAGTCCAGAAATTGTCTCCATCCTATCAAGGCTGATCCATTTAAAAGGGGGAAAAAAAAAACAAACACCAACAAAAAATATTAAAAAAATTAAGAGGGACATAGCAGGCTAGTAGCTGATCATTCAGGATTAGATATCTGGCCACCAGTCCTTTATTTTTTATTTTTTTTAAATCATGTGCCCATGCAGGTAGCCAATATTCCTACCTGGTTAAAATCCACTGACAGGAGTTGAGAGAAGCAAGCTCGTCCCAAAGAGATGGAAGAAATAAACCCAAGTCTCATCCAACCTCTTACTAGATTTTTCTGTGATCGAGGGAATATCTGCTAAGAATTTCATCATTCCCATTGTTACAGCAGTGTCCAAGTTTAGCGTTTTATTTTATGATTTTGGTTAGAAATACATAAATTGGAAATGAAATATTGTATCAAAACTTGTCACTCAAAGCAAATCTTCAGATTTTTTTATTATACATGTTAGCATAAATGGAAGATTTTTTTACAGCATGTCCAATCTCCTGTATGAACCTACAGCCAGAAAGGTGTTACAGAGGGCTAATAAGATAATGTTCTTGTGGCATGTCTGCTGATTATATTTACAACACTCTCCACTGTTTTTCCAGAATCACATAAGGTGTTAATTCCTGTGACAGCACTTGATAGTACAGTATTTGTCAAGCACTCGAATGAGTCCTTACACTGCAAACAGAGCGCAGAAATTCCAAACCTGATTAAATTACTCAGACTGCAATTATCTGATGCGTATACTTCACAAATGGCCTACCTACTTAACATGCAGTGACACTAATTATTATGCATGGGGTACGAAATAGGATATGCGCAGGATTATGCATTTTTCAGTCATGCTAGATGGCTCTCAAAGGCACATTACCTTGTATCTACCAAAATTAGGAAGAAATCTCTGCTTAGAGACATTAACTGAGCTGAAATACCAGGTCTCTTTCGTTAGCTGCAGTCTGTGTGACAGCCGAAGCCCAGGTGCAGTTCAGACCAGTTTTTCTGTTAGGTGCACCACCGAGGTGCAGAACAACACTAAAATTTTACAGCGAGCAAATGGGAGCATATAGTTTTGCCAGTCAAGATGAAAGCAGAGGATAAGTTAGGATGGTTTTCCTTCTGCTTTGGGAAACAAGTGTCTACATTCAGCTTTTTCTTATTTTTCCTTTTTTTATCAGTGCATTGAACCATTGCATACCATTCTACTATTCGTATTCCAAAACACAGATCAACTACTATAAGGTATCCCCTTGCACACCACTTCTTTATAGTAATGTACAATAAACTCACTGGAAAAATTCAGAAGCATTGGCATGGTTTAGTTACGTACACTATCACAATATCAATAAAGGCTCATTCCCTTCATGTACAATGGAATAGATTTTCCTTAACTTTCTGAACATAGTGTTCGGCCTTTTCCATTTGAACTATCAATACTTAAAGTCAAAACAAAGTCTTTATTTGAGTTGTATAGTACCTAACACTGTTGGGCTTCTGGAAAGAATACATCTCCTCATAAGAGACCCAAAGAATTGGATGCGTGAAATTTTGGGTCCCTCCCTTCCCTATAAGCAATTGGGGAAGAAAAGATAAGTTTGAGCAGAAATACTGAAAAAGACCTTTTCAGTGATTCTGTCCCTCTTTGGTCTTGTGTTTTTGTAGTCTTTTTCTCTCCACTAACAGCTTCCCAAATCATTGGTAAGATGGTATGCGTAACTGAACTTATCATTTGCCACTCATACATTCTTTTCATCACCAATCTTTATAGTAAATTATATGCATTAGAAGCAGGTTAGAGAAAACAGCCATTACGCTCTTGGAAAAATAGTAAAACCAGTTGAATACACTTACATTTAATTTAAATGAATCCTCTTAATCGCTTTCTTTTTTTTCCTCCAGTTCCAAATATTTTCTGTACTCTCTCAAACAATACCTAATAAACCTACTAATACCTAATAATACGTACACTCCCCCCCACTCCCCTTCAGTCTATAAAACTTCTATGTCTCTAAGGTGCTGTACTTGTGACAACTGTAACATCATGCGCAGCATCAGCAAAAACAGGGAGAAACAGCAGGTTTGGGACAAGTGTGGACTGCTGTGCATGATGTAGAAATGAAGAAGAATTTGATTTTTATTATGTATATAATATTTTATAAAAATAAATATTTGCAACCAGGGTCAAGTAAGGAAACTAATAAAATTAGGGAGAAATAAGCTTTTTTTTTTTTTTTTTTAAAAAAAGTAGTATTTTGAAAAGGAATGAAGTTTGCTTTGAGGTACTGTACATATCCTAAATGAATAGAATCAAAGCAATTAGAAGAAAGGAGCCGTTCACGCTCACAAAAAGAAAATGTGAGAAATTCACACTATTCATCATGTGAACATGATTTTGTTTCAACCTTCTTCCTCTGCTCCTCAAAAAGTTCAGATATACTTCAGTTTCAAAGGGAAATAACTGCAGGAGTTTTTTTAATAAAAAAAGTATTGGCCACCTACAATGAAATTAATTCCTCTCATCACTTTCCTTAGACATCTTTTGAAGCACACATTTAAGTATATGCATTCATTTTCTGAAAATTAATTCCTATTCTTGAAAAGATAATTGACTGTCAATGCTATAGCCTCAAAGGAGGAACCAGATGCTTATTTTTCATTTCACAGAAGAAGACCAAATCTTTGTCCATCTAGTTAGATTCAGAAAGACACGGGACAGTGATTTGTGAAGGTGAGCTTGCCCAGAACCTTGGCTTCACATCAGACTAGAAGACCATCAGTGGAGAGGGATGAATAGATGAGTAGATTTGGAGAAAGATTTTCACAGTAATGTACTCAGCAGAAGATGTAATGTCAAGAAAAGTGCATAAATTTCTTCTCTGAAGTGCTTGCTATCACAAGGATCTGCCCCAAACTAAACTAATTCCTTTCCTTTCCAGGATTAGTTGAGGTCCTACACCTTATTTTGTACTACTGTGGTTTTTAACCTTCTCAGAGTGAAAGATAAATATATATATATATGAAAAAGACCTACAAGAACCTACTGACAGATCTGAAAAGGTCTCAGGTTTACAGAAAATGAAATACCTAACTTGTGACAGTTGATTAAACAGAATAAACTGTCGGTCAAGTTCAGAACAGAATCATCCTGCTGGCTCAATGCAGGGATTATGCCAAAATACAGAGAAAATACTGGAAAACCATTTATTATTAGAGAATAACTCCACACCCCACACCCACCCCCGTCAAGAACAAAAATAGTGAGAATATTCAAAATGTATACAATTGACATACTTATTTTTATTAAAAGTTTTGGAAACTTGCATATAACGTCTGACAAATATAAATGGGTAGATACTCCCTAGTAAAGAGTTAGTCTGTTGTTTTTTCTCTGCTTGATAGTATTTAGATGTTTATAGTGAATGTTTTAAAGTAAATAATGGTTACATCACTGTAGCTTGGAGCACAGCAAATCCAAATAATCACAACATGAAGTGGAAAGGCAAAGATGCTGGAAAAATAATAAGAAATGCATTCAGCTACCTAAGATTTCCCTCTAGAAAGCCTTAGTGTCAGAGCAACCCATATCTATATGTAGCATTAGGTTTTTGAGAAATAATCTGCAGGAAAGATATATATCTGCTAGATAATGTGAACAATTTCATTTAAAGCAGAATACTCTGAGCAAAAAAAAAAAGAACATAAAGCTATTTATTTCATGATATAATAATAGCAACTAATAATAATACTTCTGCCTAAAGGTGAGAATCATCTTTTAGTAAGTCATATTTTCCCAAAAAGGTTATTTTCCCTACCAGTAATTCTGTATAAAATCATTAGCAATTTCACTTGAACTGTATTACTTTATGTTCAGTAAGTACAGTCTCCATCAAAGAGATAATAGTTCTGCTTCACATTTACATAATAGAAAAGGTAAAAATTGAATTTTACCTTGGATGATAGCCCTGGCATTTCTTTCATTTCTCTTTGCAGCGAGAGCTACATAATTTGTTCCAGTCAAAAGGAAAATTTGTTGCATGGAAATGGAAGAAATACCACAGGTCCTAAACAAGAAGCCTCTACTCAATTTCATCTCAAAAAATCTTGGGGGCTGTATCAGTCCCCCCAGTAATGCACAGAAGGCAATAATGACATTTGGCTCTATTTTGGCATTAGTACAGCTGCCACCCCAGGCAGCCAGCTTGCCCTCCTCCAGTCTCACAGCTTCAGGGGCCATGGAGAATCTAGGCACAGGATAACCAGGGCACAAGTCTACTTTCACCATGATGGACAAAGCTGCTTCTGCAGGGCACCGCTCGCAAGACTCCTCTATCTCAGCAAACCTGGTAGAAAAGGACATCAAAGCAGTACTTTCCTCTTTTTTTTTTTTTTTTTTTTTTACCCCTTCAGATCATTGTTTTCCTAATATATCACTCTTTTCAACATCCCAACAGATTATCATGGCAGAGCAGAGAGGATACGACAACAAAAATGCAGTTTAGGAAACAGAAAATGAGACAGAGCAAGCAGCGTTTCCTTTCCATACCACACGGAGGTCAGGTCACTGGCAGTAGTAAACTGCAAATGCTGCTGTGACCACCACTTGCCTGAAGTATCTGGTTTTTCACTTTCAACTACTGAGGCAGCAGTGCAATTTTTATTTAAAAATAAGTAAATCAGAAGATAAGAGCTACGAGAATGCTGATGACCAATGGGATACCAAGGAGCACAACCAAAGCCTCCAGGGAGAAGGCTGAAGCCACTGAAGTTGCATCCTCATGAGGCAGACACTTATTGTTCCTAGAAACACGCACATTGAGAACTGTTGCTAAGATGTCAGATGGATTTAGGAAGAGATATATTTTTCGTTCTAAAAAAATGGCAAATACCAGTTTTTCTTCTTTATTTACTCTCAACTGATTAACCAAATGGTGGTTGTATATGCTAGACAGTTGGGCAGCAATTATCAATATACTCTTAGATAGCTAGCAAGGAACAGAATGACCTGGTCAAATGCAAGCTCATCTTTGTCACTTTTTTTTTTTTTATTAACTACTCACAGAAATCCAGCTGATGTCCTGGAGCTGTCGTCTTTTCAAATAAGTGAATAATATTAAGTCAAATTACAAATGCACACAGAATTAGATTTCCAGAGAAGTGCCAAGAATATAAAGTTTCTACCCATTTAAGAAGAAAAAAAGAGCCTTGAATTTGTACTCAAGGTCTGCAAAATACTAACTACATATTAAAATTAGAGAAAGCCTATTAAAAGACAGCATAGAAAATTCTATGACACTTTTCCTTTTTCCCTTCAAACCCTCCTCTACTAAAGGCAAGTCATTCCACCATGATATAAGGAACACATTTCCATGAAATTGGTAAATTCCCTCCTGGGGCAAATTCACAAATATTACTATTACCAGACTCAGACCAGTGTAAATAAGGGTGTTAATATCATTTTTATCTTGCAAAAGACTAAGGGATTTGTGCTTGATGGAAAGCTATGAGCACTGTAGAAACATCAACACATGTTCTGTTATGATACGGTTATTTGCGATAACATTCCCATCAGATTGATTTATGCCAGGAACTTGAAGATATTTTTGTACCGTCTTAAGGCAGGACCACAGAGGATTTTCGAAATGTCTCTAGGTAACAATCTGAGAATCAGGCTGTAGAAGAAATGCACCGTAACAGCTTGCCGTCAGGTTGTAACTAACTCAGAACTTCTGGGTAAACTTTTTGGTTCAATAAATAATAAGAGAAGAGCTAGTTGATATTTAGGAGAGAAAGCAAGAGTCTTATCTTCATTTTTCACTCCATTGCTCTTTAAACTGGCAGCAGAACTAAATATATTTAACTCAGATGCTACCTACTGGGCATTAGGAATAATATAATAGGATGCTGGAACAATAGTATATTCACAGTCCTTTTTTGTAGATTGTTACAGCTCGTGGGAATCAAGAACTGACTGTGCTCTGTGGACAGGCACTACAAGGAGAGTCCCAGTCTGGATGGCTTGGAATTGAAGAGAAGTCTGACAAGGAACCACACAAGAGTCTTCAAACACAGAGAAAGCTACAAGGAGGAACCAAATTAAACTCGTGTCAACATTCTCATTGAGCAGCAAAAGAAAGGGATCATACTTGAGTTTAGGTTCAGGTTAGGCATTAAGAAAATATTTCTAAAGGAGAGAACAATGAAGTAAGGGAACAGATTGCACAGACTGATGGTGGAATCACTATCATTGAAGGGTTTGTGTTGGGATTACTTCTTCTTTGTAAATAAAGGGTAGATATCTCTCAGAGAACACAAAGCTGGCCCTTATTTGGGCAAGTATTCAACTAGAAATTATTAAATTCCTTATGGTCTTATTTTCAAGCATTGAGTATACATCTCTAAATCCAGGTTTGGATGCACTATTTTTGGAAGTTCAGGGCAGTTTCAGAGCAGAAAACAATTCCAACAAAAACTGTGAAGAACTAAATCTCATCTACTAAACACAACTGTGCAATAGGAAGGCTCAAAGTTTTTTCTTGGCAAGAAGCCAGCAGAATTTCTAAAGCTATTTGTTTCTAAATTCTTAGCCGTGGAACACATTTTTCTCCCAGATTTTTTTAAATACTTTTTGCAAGCATGCAAACCAAAGTAATTTGTGTAGTAAATTCTCCGGAGCTCACAGAATTATGATAGATGAATGTAATTAATTACAATCTGGTGCTAGTCTACATAAGACTTTTGGCGCTCTGTCTGTCATAATCTGATAAACACTGTTCTATCTGTATTTGTTTAAACAGGCTATATATTTTTCACTAGACCATTATCACCCCTATTTCCAGCATATGAAACACCTGCAGCCTGTGCTGACTTTATTAGGATTACCAGATATCTAGTACCTTTGGAAACGTCCCTGCTCTGAATCTAAATAAAGGGAAACAAATGAATCACTGTCTCCATAGATTCATTAAGTATATTTCTCTGTACTTTAACTCAATCAGGGCAAAAGGAAAAGTTCTGATGTCAGTAACTGTGGCATGTTTTTATCTTTCTGGCATATGCCTTCAGTTCAACATAAAATTAAATAATCTTAGAAATTTCTATTTTCTTAGCAATGCCCTTCAAATCCTGCTGAGCAAAAAGGGTTTTCTGCTTGAATATTTTTAATGGATGCAAGATGCCTCAGACAGCTAGCTCTGCTTCATAGAGAGTTTCAGACTGCAACTTTCCAAACAGAAATCAAAACCATGCAGAGTACCAGAAGAAATTAAAAAAGCTAGAGTCAGCATGCATTTTCTTTCGGTAATCCAATTAATATTTAAAAAAAATCATGTTACCATGTTGGGTAGCAGCTGCAGTAAATGAAATTAATTTAATGCCTATTGCTATTGTTTCTTATTCAGATTCTTATCATCACTGTCTAGCTGTGGAGTAAACTCATACTTTGAGACTTGTTCAGCAAATTTGCCATGGAGATGACAATGGAAGTGGGCAAGGCATTTGCTTCATGCCGTCTAAGCCTTTTTTCAAATTCTATATTTTATTGAAATGTCAGCAAGATGAAACTAAGCATCAACAAAAAGGAAACCTGAACACATAACACAAAGAAGTGAATGCGCTATGAAAAAAAAAGAAGAAATAAGAATATTTATAATTTCTGTGTAAAAATTTTGGACATGGATTTCTTGTTTACTATGATAAAATACATTTTTTAGGATAGTAGGGGATCTGAGTGGATATTTCTGTTTTGAAAGAGTAAAATTTCTTTTAATTAGTGAAATGTGTTTAGAGTGAAAACTCCATTTCTAGCATTTTCAGAATAGAGTTTATAAAAGGAAAAAGTATTTTAACAATGAAAACTGGTTAACTGCATTTTTAGTTATTTCAATTCTTTCTTCTTGCCTAGAGTCCAGCAAAGCATAAAAAAAAAAATAATTAACTATATCTATTCTTACATTTTGGTTTTGCTTCTTCATAAACTAGGACACAGAAGCTTTTATCGTGGTGGTTTAACCCGATTTGCACACGCAGTTCTAAACTTTATGGTCTTAAGTTTTCCTAGTTTTAAAACTAATATTTTTTTAGCTGTTAATTCCATGAATACTTGACAGATTCAGTTGTGAGAAACTGAACATAAAAATCAGGAGAGCCACACATCAATAAATACAACGTGTGTTGTCTTTAAAAAAAAAAAAAAAAACAACCACAAAACACCATCACTGATTCCCACTGAGAGTGAACACAAGTGAACCTGTTCACTTGCTACATGTCTGTATTTTAATTCATCAGGCAAATTCATCAAGCTTTTCAAAATAGGATAATAGGGAAAATTAATTTTAAATCTTGTGACGACAAACAAAAGTTGTGAGTGGCAAGTATTTCAGAGTGGCCCTCTCCACACAGGCTTATTTAATTATTGTGAAAGTTATTTAAAGTGGTTTTTTCCCTTGAGTTTTGGGGTTGTTTTTTTATTTATATTGATCTCCAACTACAAAGCAGATAAATCCAGCTTGACTACCTGTAAACCTAAACAGCAACACTCACCACTAGTGGTGTTAGAACATATGCAAGTCCTAGTGGGATATCTTGGCTACCTGTACATTTAGAGTTAAAAAAAACTAGAATACAGTGATACCAATCTATGAAATTAGGATTCACAAGTTTACAGTGTTTTGATTCACTATAAACTGTGTCATCAGCAAGACCAAGTTTCCAGTGGAAAAGAAAAGAAAATGATGAACAATATGAACACTAAGAGAGCTATGAACACACACCAAAAAAAAAAAAAAAATAGAAAAATGCCATCCATTGGGATAAAAGATGGGCTGGAGGTCCTAAATGAACTCTATGTATAAAGAGTCATGATTTTTCTTAACCAGAGCGTGTCAGAGAGGAAAGAAAACCCTTCCTGTTTAAAATGGTACTACCAGGCCTGATTTCTACTAGCCTGTTAGCAATATTTTGAGCAGAGGCTGAGAGAAAGAATACAAAAGAAACAGTGTTCACTTCTGACAATGGCACTGAGAGTTCAAGAACCAACAGCACTGTAACTAGCTTATTGCACGGAGGTATCTAGATCCCCACAGAAGGAGGTTCAAGCAGGATGGGGCTGAAATGCACACTCTCCTGGCCATAATACAAAAAGATAGCATCATAAATGCCCCAAACTGAAATGAATAAACTCTACACAGAAAAGTGATGATAGAGACTAAAATTGTACATACTACCTCAGCCAAGAACATGGCTTGACAGCTAAAAACATTGTTCTTCACTAATGAGATATTTATCTTCAGTAAAGCAAGACATTTTTAAACCACTACTCCATTTTTTCCACTGTACTTTCCCATGGCTATTTATGAAGGAATATAAAGAACCATAAGTATACATATCCTTAAAGACTGACAGTTTCATACCGCAAAAAAACCCCAAATTGTATTTTCTTAAAACTTACTATTACATCTAATCCTAGTTAAAAAGTTTCTACTATAAAGCAGTCCAAAGATAAGAACTTAAAGTGAAAGTCAAACAGAGAAATGCTTTACAAAATGCTTTCAATAGGAGGTATATCTATGCAGATAAATTAATAAGTCTTCAAGTCCTTACAAGCCCTTACAGACACAATCACTGAACGAGGTGTTATATTGTATTAGAAGATGCCCAAAAGCATGTTTCTAAGTAAAAAAAATAAAATAAAAATCAAGCCTGAAATGAAACAAAATCTTTCTGTGTGCTTGTGTACAAGACTTTTATTCTTCCTTCTAATCATCTTTGTTGCAGTGTCAGTCTAATATCTCGTCCATTTCTGGGCAAGCAGTTTGTACTCTACCGTAATTAAACTCTTTTATTCTACCAGTGCAAATCCCACAGAAAGATGTATTTATCAAATGAACTTGTCACGCTTATACTAAACCTAAAAAAAGTTTACAGGTAGGCAAACAATAGAATGTTCAAAGGATATGTACATGCTGCAGTATTGATTTGTATGCACAGAGAAGCTCCTTACAAAGCTATACACGGCCATCGTTCTATTTTTGCACGCTGCTGTGCTTCCAGCAGAGAGAATACAGAAAGAAAGCAACTCTTGAATTTTGCAGCACAAGTGTGAAAAGGCAAGAAACAGCACATAATATGGACTTGGAAAGGTCAGACTTGTAGGTGTTAAAGCCCTTATGAGAATACCTGTCTCTAGCCTCAAAAGTAGTAATGCTAACGTATCGAGCTGGGCTGGAGAGAAGGAACTGATAAGATCAGACTGAAGATTGATGCAAGTTAGACAGCAAAAGTGAACGGGTTGAAAAGGAAAGTGAGAAGAGAAAGGCAGCTATAGCTGTTGAAAGAAGCATGGAGAAGACAAAGGGGCGAGTGCTAAAGATGTATAAGAAAATCTGAAGGTACCCAAGGATGCACAGGCAGCCTGGCTGCTACAAGCCTCCACGTCTGAGCCACCATCCTCTGGAAGGAGGGCTACAAACCCGTAACAGCTCATTAACCTGTATTTGGAACAGAGACTACTTTTATCATTTCTATTAAAATGAAGATTCAATGCCTGACCAAGATTACATTGCTGCAGGAACATCCACAGATACTGCACTACAAGCTGGTGACTGAGTAGCTTGAGCTCAGAAATATTTTTAAAAAATGAAGAGCATGTCACAAAAATGCATGAATTACTAAGTCTCTGTATTATTTCACACAAGCTCACAATGATTAGCGAGTTTTACTTTCAATCAAATAAAAAGCATTCTCTGTCAAGTTTAGTATTTGAAACAGTATTTATTTAGTTAAATTGTGGATTCTTCTCAGCAGTTGATCATTCTTGATTGGTCTGTCAGAATCTCTATCAGATCCATTAGTTAAGAGATGTGCTGGCTTATTCCAGAGAGACAGCAGAAAAATTTAGCCAATCAAGAATCCTACCAAGCAAATCTCACTTCTTCCATATCACCATTCATCAGCTTCAATGGGAAGAGTAAAAAGATGTATAGGCAAACTAGAACACAAAATTAGTTGTAAATTGTCTGTAGCATTACTGTTTGGAGGTACTGGTTACCAACAACTTATGCAAGCTATTGACTTCACCGCTTCAACCTCCTATGTTGTGATTTGTATTTATCACTACAGTCTCAATTACACTAACTTGCTGGTCCCCCCTTTTATTTTTCTTCTTCTTCTTAATGGGCTGCCTTTATATCACTATCAAGCAGGCAGTTCAACATTCCCTTCATTAAATCTATACAGCTTTGAAACCAAACTTTTGCTTATAACATGTTATAATGCTTATAACAGCAAGTGGAGGCTTTTGATTGTTTCCTACACCACACACACTACGGAAATAGCAGCATTGCTGTGTGCCAACAGTGAACTTTGATCATGGGAATTTCATCCCAACAAATATAATCTCTATTTTGATTTATGAAACTTAACTCTGGGACTACCTAGGATAGCGTTTTTTGGACATTGAATTTGAACATCACCACCAAACAAAACGTATGCACTGACACAATGTGCAACTGATAAGAGTCAATTAAACTTTTCTATCTCAAGAAGAAAATTTGAGGCCTAACCAATGATTGTGAAATTTTTTATAGTTTATTCCTCTGAAATGCATTAGCTTTATCACTAAGAGTACTGGAACCTTTTTTTTTACCTTTAATAGCTGACAGATTACTGTAAATAGTGACGGTGTCACTGAAATAACTGATCTAGTAAAATCAGTGGCAACGGCACCAATGTGATTGCTTGTAACTAATAACCATTATCTCAGGGCAAGATATGAAAAAACAAAAAGAATATATAGACTACAATAAAAAGGAGTATTTAGAAAGAACAATATGAAGAAATTCTCTCTGAAACAGGAAAGAAATAAATTAAAAGGTAATTCTCTAGGAACACTGTTTAACATTTTCTCATTCTGAACAGCTTATACTAAATATATAGTTAAGAGCACAAGTAGTCTTTTATCTAGAATTCCTCAGTGCATGAATAGATTATTATTATTAAAAAATTAAAATACAAAGTTTGGCATTGGTTGGACTGTCAAGAGGATTCTCCAGAAAACAGTGTTATACATAACACATTGTGTTGCTTTCTAAACATACTTGATTTTATTGGGTTAATTTTCAAAGAAGCTTAGACGCCTAATATTTTAACTTAAAAGCCAAAATACCCCCAGAAGCATCCATCTGATTTCCAAGACAGAAATACTCAAAAACAATGGCCGTATGGGTTCTCAGGGTTAAGAAACAGGAATTAGTAGCCAGTAAACTACAGTTCTGCCTAAACATTCGTGGTGCATTGGCCAGGCCCTACACTCTGTCACTGTAGACACAGGAGAGGGACCCTGAGTGAGTTCTTGACTTTTCGGAACCTCCATTACTACACAATTCCTTCTACGCAGTTCCTTGAAGCTCGCGTATAACAACAACAAAAACCAGCTACAGCCTGCAGCTTCCATAATCTAGTTATGTAATGGAAAAACACTCTTTAAGCTTATAAATTTGGATTTAAAAACATCACTAGACATAAAAATACAGCAGTCTCTGACAACCTGCTTTCCACACCAGTGCTTTTCCCAAACCCCTCTCTCTTGAAATACACTCGGAAACAGTGAGCCAGCCTGGGAAACTACATAAAATCAAAGAATAGCTCGACAGCTACTTGCTTTGTTTCTTGAAATCAGAGTGCATGAAAAGGGAAAGAAATGGTCAAAGAACTGCATTCGGGCTTCCTCAGCAGAACACACGCCATGATCCTCTAGTAAGAAAGCCAAGAGCATATATATACTACAGTCAGAGAACAGACCAAAGACATTGAACACAGATTAGCAATGAGGTAACGGCTTCACAGGAACATACCATATTCTTATGCTTTCCACAGCATCATCTTGGAGATGAGTTTTTTTCTCAACTAGGGAGAGAGTAGGAGAACTTGCTTCATTTTCCAGCTATCAGCTTAGAATTTCAGCAAATGCAAGAGCTGAGAAATAAGTAGCCAGGCTATGACAGAAGGTTTTGTCCTCTGGAGCAAATCTTGCTGATAGGTATCACTTAAGTGAGATAAACAGGAAAGAACACACACCTTTTTTGTATTAGTAATTAACTTCTTTCTCTGTCAGTCCCTTTACAGGTGGCCACAATCAGCTTATCAGTTTCCTTCATGTTCAACAGGTGAAAAGTAGAGAGAAGAGATATTGGTAGTTTAGAAGCAAGGTTAACATACAGTCAAGCACCTTAAGAAAGCACAGAGAAGTGACAGTAGGTAAAAACAGTATCTGGTAGCTTGTAGTAGACCACAACATGTTTGGAATTTAGCCTAAAACTAACCCTAGGTACAATAACATTTCAGATCAAAAGCAATTTCACTTGAAAATAATCTATGTTACATTATAAGCCATCACATCCTTGTCTTTGTAGCCAACGTGGTTAGAATTATTGTGATTTCAAGAAGTTTTTCAAGAAGGTGCTGGTAGCAAATTGGGTGAGAACTCTGTTTGAAAGTGTAAAATAGAGCCATCTATTTCCAAAATCTGATGAGCAATATTCCACGCTTCTCATTCTCTGGGTTCGTGGTCAGGATTAAACAATGGGGAAATAGTGTGAAAGATACAGTTTGCTTTTGCAGTACACACCAGTTTTATCTTTTTTTCCCTCTAGAGAAAGAGTTGTAAAGATTGGTATCTCAGAAAGGTAGGTTTTCTCCAGATTGTTCATTTTCTTGTCAAGTACCAGTTTCTGTGCTCTCCTGAAGTACAAAAACTTGATCTGCAGAGATACACGAACTTTTGTCAGTGGAAAGGTGCACAGTTCATAACAGAGTTGTGTATATCCTGGATATAGAGGTCTTAGAAGATGTGGAAGATGAAGCAGAGGTAAAAGCAGAAGAATCCCAACTCCTTGTGTAAAGCAAACTCTCCCATCACCAAATGTGTCTGCCTAATTTCCAAAATTACATTTATCCATTTGCCTTCTCTATGTCCTACAAGGTCTAATTAGACCATTCCGTCCCAAGCCGGGACATTTGCAGCACTCTTTATGAAGATGTATACCCAGCCCTGCAGAGTTTGCATGCTACAGTGTATAAATCTACCCAGTAACACCCCAGAAACATTTTGCTTAATCTGCAAGTCAGCGTTGTGACTTTTTAATGTTTACACTTAAGATTTACTGAACTATTGTTTGCACTTTTCTATGGGCTTGTATTTTCTTACTCTTTTTACCAGCCAGTTTGTCATTGCAACATGAAACAAGCTAAAAAAAAAAAAAAAACAACAAACCAACAACAACAAAAAAAACCCACCCCACTTCAGTCCCCTTAATCTTTCCGAAAAGGAAAAAACCTTTCATCCAAATAGAACTCTGCTTGGCTTCAATCTTTTGGGGACTGGCTGAGCTACAGATAAGCAGATCCCCACCAGGGAACATGACTGAAATTAAAAGGCTGCTGCTCCTTCGACACATTCCCCCTTACCAAAATAAACTAAGACTGTTAATTTTGTATGTGTAGTTCATAGGACATCCACTGGTCCCCACCTTGTGTTACCATTAAAACAGATGTTTTTGTAAACTTTGAAAGAAATAGTGTGCTTTAGAACTTAATTGACCTTCTCAGATGAAAAAAAAGTCAGCCAAAATCGATGGCTTGCTGAGAACTAGCAATCCTGAAGATTTAATTTACAGGGCATTTCAGTAGTGATCCCTATATGAAGTTTAGGTGTGTGAATTGATCTACCACCTACATTAGCAGACAGGACAATCTGAGCAATCCAATCTTTTTGCAAATTCAGCAACCGAAACTAGTCTAACAGGTCTATGCCATCCAGTAACTTACACTGAATACTAGATACTTGTTCTCTTCCTAGCAAGAATTTGCTAAATTATTTTATTCACAGGCAAATATTGTATATTTACAAAATCAGAAGCTATGCTAAACTTGAAATTTGCCATAGAAAGTGCAAAAAGAGACAAGATTTGTGGAGCACTTGTAATTCTTAACTGTATACCTTTATAATGCAACTTTCGCTGGGTGAAGCTGTTGGAATGAGTACCCTGCCTATGTATTATAAAGAAATATCGACTACTATATCATTTCTCAGAAGAGTACTTTTAGTCATAGAGTTAATTATTATGGAGTTTTCAAAAGACATTTTTTGCTGTCCAGTACAATAGTGTAAGACTGATAATGACTGGTTGCACTTTCACTTATTTAAAAAAAAAAAAAGGAAAAACATAATATCTGTTCACAACTAAGTAATTATGTGGTGTGTTTGGCATTGTTTAATAACTTCCCTTCCCCAGCCTAGAGACATAAACTGCCAATTAAATTATTTATATGCATATAAGCACTTGCCATTGTATGCATATAAGCTTTTTTTTCATACTCTGCCATTGCTTTTGAGGAGCCTCCTTCCTGTTGTTTTTTTGCTTGGGTTCTTTTTTTTTTTTAAGTCATCATTCTTGCAGAACACAGTTTCACAGTCAAATAAGTCCAGAAAGATAATATTTGGACTTTTTATTCTTAGGATTCATATCCACTACTAAAAAGACTATATGGGGTATATGGCTCAGTCCTCAAAAGGTATATTTATACTTACTCTAATTATTACCATTTAGGCTCTATGTCTACACCTGAAAGAAGATATGTGTTACCACTTTGTTGGTTACCATCGTTCCCAAGAGGTCCATGGATTGGTTTGCAGTAGTTGACTCCTTTTTTGAAACCAACATATGCCATTCAAATTGAGGACAACACCTGAAGGAACTGGAGTCTGGTCAATGTTTCAGATGTATGGTATCATTTTCTTTAAGTTATGGATATGACCAACACTAGAACTGGTTTTATATTTCCTTTAGTGTGGCTTAATCATTAATAAAAAGATGAACCAGGCTACTTCCTGAGGCTTTTTCATTCTGGTTTTGTTTAACACTCTCATCATATTGATGTCAAACACTTCAACGTGCCTGCCATTTTTCTAACACCTTTTAATCTATCTTAGGAACCACAGCTATAGTCAGATCTTTATACAGTCCATTAACTTGTCCAGCCGTATATATTCAACTCCAAAAAAAAGTTGAAATTTGATGCTGTGATTAAGCTGCCTTTTTTCCAGCAGACTTTACTGTTGTAATGTGGACACAAATTTAGTAATTGTGAAAACTGTGTGTAGCAGGATCATGGTGGAAAATAATCTGAGCTATTTAAAAATTCTTCTAAGCCCTCCAAATTTCTAAGAATAGAACAAAGGAAAAGACTTTAGCAGCAGAATCTGACTCCTTTTTCTTTCTTTTTTTTTTTTGTCTTTTTTTTTTTTTTTTTTTTTTTGTACTATGATTCAACAAGCAAAGCCTCACAGGCTTGGACAAGCAGCTGGTTCAACATCCCAGCAGGATAACACATACTGCAGCAGAACCTTTGCCTCTTTTATCAATGATATGACACCTTCAAAAGTTCAATAACTTTCTGGGGATTTGACGGGACCCAGAAATTGCTGAAGCAACTGTGGTACCAGTAACAGGCACTGCAAGATTGGAGAATTTCTGAAGCCACAGAGCTTTGTGTTTCTCAGGGCTCTGATTTAGCCTATAGCTAACCCGGGCTGTCACAGCTGGGCAGCAAAATGACAAGGCCATCATTAACTACAGCCTTTTTTCTGCATGTCTTGCAAAAAAAGAAGAAAAGTTCAGTATATAGCAAATACTTTACAGTAAAGTTGGTATCATACAGGCTTAGACAGAGAGAAGAAATTTCCCATTTCAGGCCAACTCACATAAAGAGCAGAATTCCATAACCACCAAAGAAACAATATAAAAACATCAGGAAGAGTGCCATAGAGAGAACACCAAATAGCAGCAGGCTAGTTACTACAATCAAGAGGGACTACGATGTTCTGTCCCTTAAGGCAGAGGAAAATGCAATGATAATTTGTACAATTGAATGTTAATATACTTCTAGTTCATAATTCGAAGCATTTAAGAACTATAATTCATAAATTGATCCAAACCTATTCCCAGGAGTGTTCACTGCTTATAGCTAATACTAAAGCGTTCACAGCTACATTTTATGCTTATCAGAATTAATAATTCCAGAGAAACACGGGAGCAACTATTTTCATAATACTGCTGTAGATAGTGAAAAGACCTCTCCTTCTTTCTGTTCTCCCTCTACTTTTTACCAGTACCACATCTATGGATTATATGCAAATATCTCATAAACTTCACAGCCTTCAGCTGTCAAGTCCACTAATTAGCAGCTTAAAAAAGCCTTCACTTTGGACCTGTCTTCTATATTCCTAAGAAGCCTGCTTAAAATACATTCTTTGTCTTGAAGCCAGAAGTAGAGCATGCCAAACAATACTAAATTAAACATGGTAAAATTTTAGACAAGGCCAAGGTCCTTATCTTTATGCCATAGTGGAACATGGAAAAAAAGATGATGTTTTTTCTGCTTAATGAAATTTTCCTCTTAATTAGTCCCAATTTATTATTTTCTTTTCCAAATGTCATATTGCACAATCACTTAATCTAGTTCACATTGCAGCAAATCCGTAAGACTACTTTCCACCCCCCAGAAGTCCCTTTTCCTTTATCTGTCTTCTCAGATTCTTCTGTTGGGCACGTCTGTGTATGCCTACATCGTGAGAAAATAGATTCGATGGAACAGAAGAAAACTGTTTGGCTTATTATAGCCTGATACAATGTTTCTTATACGCCAGCTGAACAGATGCTTACATTAATCTTTAGATAAATGTTTAACACCAAAATCATACTAGCACTGCAGTAAACATTAACAAGAAAATAAACATTTGTTTCATTTTTATAACACAAAATAGATTTTTTCCCGTTATGCAATTTAAGTTACATTAAGCAATTGCTGAGGACGGGGTCTTTAGGCCTCCAATGATTCTCAGTTCTGAATTCCCTATTCAGTACTGCTGCACAATTCTCACTTCATAAAGGGCCTCTAGCTAATTGCTGCAAAAAAAGGCCACCTTGTTGCGATATACTGTAGTCATCTGTTTCCCCTTTGATACAGTTAAGGACGCTTCCTGAATAATAAGTTGTACCTTCTCAAAGACATTTGTATTCAAACCAAAAGAGGGCACCGAGTCTTAAGGATGCATACAAAAATGAAAATGCAATCATATGCCAAATATATCTAGTTTTTGTTAGTACATTAAACTACGTGTGTCAATGGATATCGCATTAATTCATAAATGAGGAACAAATAACCCTATGTGGAAAAATAAAATATTTGTCTACTGCATAAAGAGTGACATTTCTAATCCACACATGCATGTGCATGGGTTTTGTGTAGCATTTTTTAAAGAAATGTGACATTTTTCAGTAACTTGGACCCACTTCACATTAATGTTGTATGGTCTATAAAAATGGCAAGGTCCTTGCTCTAGTCAACAGGTTTTTAGCCTAAAATGCCATTCTTTTTTTTTTTTTTTTCTACTATGACCACATTTTTTAAATAATTTGATAAGGAGATTTTTTTTTTTACTTGAACTGCTGTAATGTAATTCTTGCACTTCAATAATAAGACCCCTTTCCAGCAGGATGCTTTTATGTAAAAGAAAATGAAAGTAGTCCTAATTCAGCATTACTCTAAAGAATAAAGAATAAAGAAAAGGTTTTTGTAGAATATATGAGAGGAATAAGACTAAAGCTGTGTATTAGTTTAAAAATAAAATACCTAAGCCATAATAATAAAAAGCTTCTTGTCTTTTATCCGGGAAGTCTTGATATGTTTTGGTACTGGTTCTGAATATATCATACAAGTTTGAGATGAACAGTACTAGTAAGAGATGGTATAATCACTAACAAGGTAGATTGGAAAATAATTTGAATTATTGCCAAACTTTAAATCTTACTTTGACTTTCACTCTTCAAATATTAAATTCAGAAGTCCTGACAACAAAATAACCTTCTTAGATGACTTACCTGAAACAACATCTTTTTCTCCTTTCATGTACATTTTCACATCTTTTATCTGATTTACTATTCCTCATGGAACAGCTTGAAAAAGGTTTTCCTAAGAATTATTGCACAGCCTCATTGATCTTAGTATCAATAAAAGTTTCCTGTAGATCCAAACTTTCCTTAAAAATCTTTTATTCCATTACTCTGAAGCTTTATTCATCAGAGAGGACACTCTCTTAGCAAGTAGAACCCGACAAGCCATCAGGCTGATCACTCTCTAAAAAGGTGTCCTCATTCTCATATAGGTTTCCTTCAGCATCTAAAGAGTAGCTACCTTTAATTAATCAGTTAACATCGTGTTACAAATTATATATAAAATAGATATCTTACTGCCTCAGTGCAGAGGTCAACAAGGACCTAAACTTGTGGGTGTATTTACTGCAGTTCTCAGTGCAGTTTGTATATCTTTTTCATTTTCTTTTTTATTTCTGGCATAATTCTGTCTACATAGATTTTTTCCCTTGGAACGAAGAGGCACTGATTTCTGAATGAATTTATGTTAAAGCATAATTACAAAGGAAAAATAATAAGAAAACCAGCATATTCAGTGTTTCTCCTCATTAAATACCAAAGATATTTTGTTTAACGTATAAAGCTGAAATGATTCAATATGTTATTATTCATTTTTATATTTCAGGATTGATCTGTGATACAGCAGGCAGTCTTTCTGTTCTATTTATTCCCTACTGGATATTTTAGAGGAATATTTTATTCATCTGAAGGCTTTGATAATATTTCTCCTTTGTAATTGAACGAATGAACAAATCCACATGAGCAAACACACATTTAAAATTTACTTGCACAAGTATTCACAGCAGAAGTTAAGTTTGAAATCTGATTCCTAACCCTAACTCAGAGATAATTTTAAGTAGTAGGACCAAAAAGCGTGTTCCTCCTCTCAGAACATCTGTACCAATAGAAACTGCTTATTGCTCAACTCACTACTCACTGCAAACATTTCATGCACAAATTTAATTTTGAATAGAAATGACTATGGAGCATTTTTCAGCATTTAAATGTGGGTTACAGCATAAATTGTCATCAGAAATGAATTCTTGTGGACTAATACCTTTTCAAAAAACACCAAAGTTCGGTCCTTCTGGAAGTATCCAAAATATTCAATCTAGAATAAAGTTGGGAAGTCACAGAAACTCCTTCCATGTTTTCTATATATTTATTAGCTCTCATTCTGGGGTTGCTGCCAGGGGTCCCAAAGCATATCAGTTAAGGTCTGTCAGAGCTGCTCAGGCTACATGCACTATGTTTGATGGTGATAAGAATGTCCAAAAGCAAATTTAAACACAAGAGCTCTGTGATTTCTGTGTTTACATTGGTACCACTGGTTTTTTTGCTTAGGGTCAAAGTGTTCACACTGCACAGAGTTAAGCACACGCTATCTTTTGATGGACTACACTGCATCACACTCTGAAATTCTGCATCTCTACCTTCCCCACTCCATCTGGCCCAAATAAATTGCTGGGAACTTGGGTCTGGATTAATTCAGCCTCCTGGAGGTCCTGAGCCTCCCAGGCTCCTGGCAACGCTCTGGAGTTTGGCCTAAGCTGGTTCTTGACCTGGGTACACAAATGGGGATGAAAGATCCAGCACCAGATTTTATAGCATCCTAGATGAAGTTGAGAATCAGCACAAACCCACAGTCACTTCAGTAACGAGCATGGCATATTTATTGAAAGCAGAAGCCTGGACCAGACAGGTTTGTTGTGTACAGGTTGGTACACAGCAGAAAGCTTAGCAGAGAAGGTAATTTATGCTAAAAGATGCAGTCTCAGGAACTGCAAGGAGAGGAAAAAGGAGCACCACCTCTCTTGAGCAAAACTGGGAGGGTTCAGTGGTTGGTCAGTGGGGTTCCTGAGGTGACACGTGCCACCGTAAGAGCTGGACACAGGAATGCATGGCAGCATCGTGCCGCTGGGGAAGGAGGAGGAGGCACTGGGCAGCCGTCAAGGACAGAGAGGGAGCAGGCTGGCAGAGTCCAGACAGCAGCTCTGGGGCTCAGTTTGAAGATGTTCCAGGTGACACGTTTTGAGCTCTGTGAATCAGCATCTACAGATGAAACGTTCGCCGGGACATTTCAAGCCAGCTGTAGTAATAGGATTTTTGCAGACTCATTAATCATCATTATCGCACAGCCCTGCAGTAGTGCTGCGGTCTCAACCAAGGCTGAGATAGGGCCCTGAGGAGAAGCAGCTCTTATCTCCACAAGTTTACAGTCAGAGTTGATAATTCTGATTACGGATATAGGAAGCAGACACGGAATGCAAAAACAGATTAATAACTTCCAAAAGGCCCAGATATTTGTTAGGAACAGAACAGACTAACAGAAGGCAAGAGCAATGAAAGCAACAAGATGGGGGGTGCAGAAAAGGCTAGTGGGGAAGGATGGGGGCACAGCACAGTGCTTAGAAATCCATCAAAACTGCAAATCTGAGCATCTGCAGGGATTTATTTCCTGAAATGAAGAGCGGGATAGGGGAAGAGAGTTCTCCTCTCTCTAAACTTCTTTTTTTAGGAATATTCTGCAAGAGGAAACTGTCAAGCTCTTAGATAAATTATAATATTTATAACTGTTGACATCAATTCTATTACTTCCCTCATGATGCTTTTTACTTTTGTCTTACAGCTATAGAAATAAACCATTCCATGCATTTTTACATCTTAACAATGCAATGATGTTTTTACCTGAATTTATTGCAAGTATATAATGTTACTTAAGAGAAAAGGATATAATTTTCTCATGACTGCATATCATATTTATGCAGATACTTACCTGATAGACCTTGTAAGGGCTAATTATTTGAGGGGAGGAGGACTAATTATTTCATCAAAATAATCAACTACAGACATCAGATTGGAGCACTGCAAAAAGTTGTGAATAACTTAATAATTCTGTCTACACAGTTTTATCAAAAGTTAATTCATTAATTTGGTTGTATAAGAAAATTTTGTGCTTGATACTGCAAACTGACATCAAACTGCCAGTCGCTAATTCGCAGAGGTGTTGAACCAGGCCCTGGTTTAGCACAGATTAGATAAACAAGAAAATAAGCTTTGCATCATTACAATATTTGATTAGCTATCGTTGTTTGTTCTCTTTAAGTTCTTTTTTTCTCTTTTTCCATCGCCCTGAGGTTACAGTTATTAAACCTGAAGTACAGGTAATGGAGAATAGAACCTTCCAGAAAACAGTAAGAAATTACTTATATAATTATACTAAACGATACTCTCCTGAACAGAATAAATCAAAAGGAACATCTAACATTGATCTGTAGATCTCATATGATATTGCCAGAAATAACAGATCCAACTTGGGATATAACTTAAGGAAATTTCTAGGAATGTATCGCTCTCTAGTTAGATTAATTATTTTTGCATTCTAGTATGCAGCTAAGCTGTATGTAGTAACTGCTCCAAGTGAGAATAGACTCACCTAATCCTGTTATATTCTCCCCAAAATGGAAGCCTTGCCTCCTACCCTTCAGCCATCCTCTAGTATTACTGCAATCCTGGGGTTTGGATTATTTGCCAGTTCCAGTTAATTAATGCAGATGGATACATGTGAATAAATTACAGGACTTAACACATTAACTTTCCATTTGGCATTAAAAAAAAAATTGCAAACCAATACAACCGTCCCAATTCTCTGCAGTAGTTAGACTTTGAGACTAGGGATCCCCAGAGGTCACTTCCAGGGAACAACTGTATGAAACCAGCACCAATCTGGGAGGCTGTGAGTGGATCCAACACAGTTGGATAATGGCAAGGATGGAGGTGGGAACTCACGCCTGGAGCCTTTTAGCCACTTCATAGCTCCAATCAAAGATACCATCATCTGTATGCTTACAGCACTCACTTATCTCAATATTGCTCTACAAATTGCTAAGTAACCACACTGAAATCCTCCTCTGAGCACAGAAAAGGTGAGGGAATGGGGTCCAGGTTGGAGGGAACCAGAAGGGAAGAGCAGGGAAATGCCAAGTCTACCTAATAATGTAAACCTAGTCTTTGCTCCTTCCACGTACCTGCCAAAATAGGACTGACTCTGACAAAAATATTAAGCAATATAGGGCATTTTATTACAAGCCTCCTATTTATAATTCAATGTAAAATATTAATTTAAAGGCAACCATCATAGAATCATAGAACATTATCTATATATTATATATACAATATGAAATAAAATAATAATAATCACAAATATCAGCTACCACAAACTGAATATTGAAATGTCATAGACCAGGACATTAAAAGTAGGGAAACAGCTGTATGCATCGTTTTCAATAGAAAAGTTTAGGATCAGGTCCAGAATATGTAGTATAGAGTAGCTGGCTTAATAGTAACATTTGAGCTGCCAAATGCATTATCTTCCAAGGAAGAAATCTATCAGAAAACAATACTTTGGGAGATTAAAAAAGCAAGCACACAAAACTAAATAACTGACGATATTAGTTATAGAGACTCTAGAGGCAATGAGTAGACCTTAAAATATTATGTATTAAGAAATTTTCCCTGTGATCAAGACATTCTACAATAATCTCCGCAAGGTCCTTGTACCTTCTTTTTGTACATCAACTGCTGTTAGCAATTGCATATTGAACTCTATTTATGACTGGGCTGTCTTCTCAGGTCAGCTCTTATCTGACCAGCACAAAATATAGATAATGAAAAAAAAAATCAACCATAATCACTGAAAGCTAAGAGAGAATAAAAACCTCCTCATTTATTGACCTACTCTTCAAGTAGAAAGGAATGTAAGGGCAAAATCAGAAAATCAGAATATTTTAGCTATAACACTGCTTGGTATGAAGATACATTACAGATCCTCACAAACACGTTCATAAGAAAATGAACATTTTAATGACAGTGAAAATCAGGACATCCCTTTGAGGTTTTAAACTAGTGTTTACATTCCTCCATCTTCTAATTAATTTGCTGTGATTATTTCTAAAAATAGATGAGGTTTTTTGCTTTTATTGTTTCCACATGAAAGAAAAAATATTTGACTACTAATGACTAATCTAGGTACTGTGCCATTTTGATATCAACCTGAAGGATATATTTAAATTCACTTACATGTCTAAGATAGTAAGTATTAGTCTAAGCTATCAATTAATAAATTCAAATTAATTCATAAACGTATATATATATGTTATGACTGAGCTGTTTTTTAAGACCAGTTTTTAAGTTGAAGTATTTTCTAATACTTCACTTGGAGAAGGAGCTGGACTTTTAAAAAGGTACCGGGACCTGGTATCCACTTAGTCTTTCCATTAGCCATCCAAAACAAAACAAGAAAATACAAAAATGACTGACTCAGGAGAAAAAAACCTGATGAATACATGGAACACCTTCCTTGGACTACCTCGTGGTAATAACTATTTATTTTGGACAGAGAAATTAGTAAAAAAGGTTAGCAATTACAGAATAAATACATTTTCCAAATCTTTTCAACCAAAACTAAGGGAAAATAATACTAAAATCAAGACTTTTGATTTAGATATTTGTGAGTAGCAGTAATAATGGTAATAATATATGAAAATAATAATAATAATTTTAAGTGATAGGTATCTGTTCTGCAGACAATTTTTGAAGAGTGAAATAACAACTAAATTAAGCTTTACATTTGAGGACATGTTTTCCATCTAATTAAGGCTGCTCCGTTTTGTTTGGAGTAGAGAAGTTGAATAGCCTTTGTATTTGTTTTCCTGGACATTTCACGTCCAACAAGAAAAATAATAAGTCTCCTTCCACCACCTTCCATTAGTATCAAAAATGGCATTATTTACACAGCCTTACCTATGACAGTAATATATAGTGCCTGCCAATATACACTACTTGTCATAAGAAAGACCTGCCACGATGTACCATTTCAACACTTCAAAATCCTTTTGTAACATTTGATGAAAATTATTATTGAAAGACTGTTTGCTTTAAAAAAAAATTATTTTTTCTTATCAGCTAGCAAGAAGGGAAATAAAAAGAATAAGCTACATTTCCAACAAATCTCCTGACAGCCTTAACTCAAGATGACATCTTTTAAATGACAGTATCCACAGTGTCTAGCAGAATCAGAAAGTTTGCATTTTATTTGTTTCTTCTGCAATAGAACAAAGTATATGAAGCATCACCCCCAAGTATTCTTCAAGTACTTAAAAACATCTAGCATGAAATATAGGTTTTCAAAGTGATCATTTTACAGATTCTCAGAATAGTCTTATTCTTTGCAAACATCCCTCTTCCAGAGATATAAGGATTTTATTAAATCACAAAACAACACACTTTAGATAATACTGCTATAATAATTAACAGTTACTGTTATAATGTCTGTACAGTTGCTGATTCCATATAAGAATATCTCATATATTAAGAGAGAAGTGATGCTGGAATGACAGTTTCCTTAGAAATTCAATTTATCCCTGTTGGTAAAGGTATCAGAGTTCACTCCATTTTTTTTTATATATAATTTTCAAGCTCATTCAACACATCTCAAAATAGATGCAAGATAATTATCAAGTTGACCGAACACTAACATTGTTTATGAATTCCTTCTACACCAAAATCAATACATTTACACATTTGCAGTTACAGGATATATGTGGAGCTGTGGATATTTTGCTCACTAATCTCAGTTTTGCAGAATGAAAGAAACAGGCAGCACTTGCAATTAATACAAGCTGGTGATTCAGATACTGGAACATCACGGGAAAATCCTTCTACTATAAATTTCTTTACATTATTTTAAGGAATAACATGAGAACTACTCGTGTTGTCTAAGTAGGTGTTATCTAAGTAGGTATGATTAACTTAAATTATTTATGTCAATCTACAACTAATGAAGAGCTAAAAAGATCCGTGAAGTTTTTTTAACTCTTGTTAATAATCATTCTCATTAGCAAGAAACAAGGAAAACCAAGAATTTAATAATAACAACTCTGATATTTTCATAAGCTTAATAAGTTGTTTAGGTATTATGATCTGGATTACTTTACTCAATAAGTGCTTATCTACAAAACATGTATCCATAATACCTTGCTTAGAAATCAAAATTAGAATTGGAGCAATTAGATGGATTGCTTGGAATTGTCTTGAAGTGGAATGAAGATTAGTCATTCAGCTGATTACAATAATAGCAATCATTTGAAAACAAACGAAAGGCATCAAACACCTAGATTTCTATATTGTCTAAGACCTGAGAAGTCTGACAAAACAAATGCGTTGAAAAATTGTTATAAGAACTGCTTCTCTGCAAATCTAAAGAGGACAATGTTGAACAAACAGATGTGAACAAGGGAGAAAACAATAATTGAAAAGAATCAGTGAATATAAAATTTGATCTCTTCATCACAGAAACCATGTCTAAATTTATAGTTGAAAGTGACATAAGGAAGAGACTGAACTGGAAATAAAGATGACAGGTAATAAAAACGGTTACATTTTCTTCAAAACTCTAGAACATGCACTCCAAAATAAGTCAAACCAAGAGTTTACATGTTACCTTAAATTAGCAGGAGACTAATAGTCACTAACAGATCACATTCCCAAAGAAAGTAGTTTTCTGTTATTACTAAAGGTGAAACAATTTCAGATTGTTACAGAAAAGAGAGAAGGTGTAAAATAACACACATTCATAAAGAAGCAAATACCTCTGAAAGCCTGCTGTAGCCATCTGACAACTATTGGATTTGTACAGTGATTTGAAAAATTATTGAATGCTTGTAGCATCTTACATGGAAGGAACACAAGGAGGAGAAATGTTTAAGTATATAGGAGAAATAAAACCAAAGGCATTATTGGTAGAACCAAGAAAAGGCCTTTGGAAGTAACACAGGACAATAAACTGAAGCAGTAAGGCATCACCCAAAGATTGTGACAAAGTTGGAAAGCAAATAGCAACTTCAGACTTCTGGTTTGATCTTTAGCAGAAAAATAACAGTTGATGGATTCCGCTTGCACAGTTCTGGGCTGAAATAACTGTAAAGGGGCTAAGAAATATGGGCTTACATTGTAAAGGTAGAGATACTGACTGGTGGCAGAAACTCACTGTTTTTCACCAAGTATGAAATCAACCCAAGTATAAACTGTATAGTGATCACAGCTTCCTCTCGATTATGTTCCCAACCAGAGAAATCAACACACTGTTTTTCATTAAGGAAAAGTCTCAGGCTGGGAACCTAAAGAACGTTGATGTGACAGAGATTGAAGATAAGAATTTTGCTGAGAATCTGAATTTATGATTCCTGTGGCATGTGCTGAGTTGCTTTCTTTGCTACCAAAATGCACAGTTGTCTAAGAAATTGAGCAGAACAGAATCTTAGAATCCTAAACTAGGACAAAGGAGAGAAGCTCATTCAGCAGTATAAGAGCAAAAGGTAATGAACAGTGGAAAAGAGAAAACACAATTTTGTAATGGCAATTGAAAGGAGAAAAAATGTATTGACCCACAGAAAGATATTAGTATGACAAATAAAACATATCTGAAAACAAACCAGGCATTGTTTCAAACACTTAAACTGTGATCAGATAGGAAAACTGGTGTGCAAATTCAGGAATTTTAATTTTATTTTTTTTTTATCAGAATGTGAATTAGAGTAATTTCTGTCAAATATCAGCCATTATTGAAAAGTCTAAGTTTTTGACTGACTTGGCTTTGCAACTACAGACATTTACCTGTGAAATTAAACCACATTGAAATTCTCAAATGAGCTGTATACCTACCAGCCTCAGAAGAGATCGAGGGTGCTTTGTGGAAGAGATTAGGAGGCAACACAAGGAGATCAAGGTAGTTCATTGGAGGCACAAGAGAAAGAAGCTTGGAAAATAGGGTACATTTTAAGGAACAAAAACCACAAATAAATTTAAAGCTTCTGCCAGGGTACAAAGATAGGAATTAAGTTTTGTCAGCTTTCATTACTAGTAGTCCTGTTATTGACAGGGAGAGGGGGAAACATCACGGCTGTCAGTAATGCCTCCTCCTCCTTTTTGCCTTACCTAACTTATTGAGCGCACGACTGACGCGATCGAGGACAGGGCAACAAGGCAGAGAATGGGCCAACAAGAACTTCAAGTTCAAAGACAGAAAGACCTTCACCTGCAATAGCACTGGTTGGTTCGTTATTGACTCTGCAAAAGAGCCAACCCAATTTGAACCCAAGTCAATAGTGGAGATGTGGTCTGAAGATTTGTGCTGTTCTGTTTGCCTGGTTTCTGGTCCCCCAAAACACGGAAAGACACTGATCAGAGCTTGCTACAGCAGGTAATCATCCCCCAAAATTGCAGTAAGAGGGCCATATCCCAGGCTCACACTAGGATCCACATAGCAATTTCTGAATTCAGACTTGGAATACATCTGGCATAGTCAAGCAAAGGTAGGTTTTTAGGGTCATAAGGTTTTCTGGGGGTACTCTGGTAAACATTTAGTGCTTGAAGTGATGGGGTTTCTACTGATTATACTGGGAGAACATTATTAAAAAGAAATCATTTTTCACATAAAAAAAAAAAGAGAGAGAGATGTAAACTTTGGTAAGTAAACACTGCCTCAGCAACTAATTACCTTTTCTTATCTGCTGAAGCACTGCTGCTGTTGCTAACAATGGTAAGATGCAGAAAATGGTATATGATTTTAATCTGCATTAATGTTCCCAAATATATTTACTGTCAGATCCCAATGTGAGGAGCCTCAAAACCTTAGAAAAATTAGGTCAGCACTCTTCTTCAATATCTAGAAACCTTCCTATCTAGAAGACTGCATTAAGCTGATAAATGTCAAGAAGACAGACTATTCTGTAGCATGGCCTTGAGAAGTATTTATTAGGTTTCTCGCAAGATACTATATTCTGTTACTGTATTCCAGTCCAGACCTACTTATAACTCTTTAATGAGTTGCTTGTCCTTAATGGGAAAATCTTTTACATACCTCTTTGATCTTCAAGCAATTTCAGGTAAAATGCATGAATGCCATTTCATATAATTCCTGTTAGGAAATGAAGATTGCAATAATCTTAAACTTTAAGCATCCATCTTCTAATAAGAATCTATCTAGTTAAAGGGTCTGTGGAAACTTTATATGAAAAAATTTACATACTGTTTCTTCTACTCTGTCAAAATCATTGCATATTTTGACAGAAATAGATTTTACTAGGTATAAAAACGTATCATGGCTCCTTAGAATGGAAGATGTATTTGAAAATTCTATGTTTAAGAGATTAATGTCCAGTTTGGTACTTGATTTTGAATAATTTAAACCTTAGTGCTTTCTTGCTATATTTCCAGTTTAAAAGGAAAATGTCTTGTAAATCTGCCAAGCCGCAAGATGGATTAACAATTTGTACGCGTCCCTTTTTTCTGCTTAGAACAGCAGCTTCCTTAGAAACATCTTTTCCTTCTCTCAGTATATGCAGGCATCATTTTTATACTCTGCATAGTTTGATAGGCAATTTTACTTTCCTTTTTTGAAGTACTTCATACAACAGGGATTCCATAGAATATTATGGGATACTAAAAGTGGCCACTTTTAGTGGTGATTTTTCAAAAGCCTAAAGAAAACTTAAATATACCAATGATGCTTAATTCATTTTCATATATGTACTGAACTTAGAGAGGTACTTAAGTTAAATGATGTGCACACTAACTTTTATCAGTCCCAACATACTCCCAACTCCTCATAAATGACAAGAAAATGCAGGTGAGATGGACAGTAATGCTTTTGGTCATGAACTGGACTGCCCAAGCAGGGAGGCACAGTGCATGCTCCTCCAGGGAGGGAAGACAGTAGCTTGAGCTGCGCCTTATCTTCCTTGCAAGGACTTGACTACCCTGTTCCGAGACCCTAGATGGTGGGAAACAGGTACCTGACATTTTAAATGTCACTGGCTGCCCACCTCCCAACATCAGAAGAGTACAGGTATCTGGTATGTCATATCTGCAATTACATGAGGATATTTTACACATTGGGGCAACCTAAAATGGCACCAGACACCTATGGTACATCAATTTTGTCCAGAGTGTTAAGATTAAGGACTTGAGACAGTTCTTTTACACAAAATATATGGTACTTTTTTCATATAGGAATACAATGACGTCTAGAATGAGAAGAATACACTTCACAGAGAACAGAAAAGAATTTGAGTAACATGATGAATAATACACTTTGCATAATTGTCTTGTCTTCTCCTTTTGCTGCTGGATGACCATAAACAGAAGGAAAAGATCATGCTGTATGGATTTCCTCTGCCGGTTCCTACAGTACTGATGGGTAAACGGAGGATGCAGAAGCTTTGAGATGTGCCTAGAGAAGTTAGGTACTCCAGGGTTACCCCAGCTAAAAGATCTGTGCGATCTAAACTGCAAGTCTTAAATTCCAACTGACTCAGAGCTGGAACCTAGAATGGCCAGAGGCCTGATTTTTCGCAACTGTTGGTGACTTTTTCCAGAAGAGTCACACTGCCAAATAAATACATCATGGTACCACAGTGCTCATAGAAACAAATATAAAAAAACTGTGAATGTGGATATGCTCTGCGAGAAGGGTTTGATAAGAAAAATTGCCAATATTTCCCCTGTGATAAATAATTTAATCTTGTCTGCACTAAAAATAAAGACAGTAGAAACTCAAATATAAAGACACAAACATTTTCTACAAGAAGGAATAGCATATTCATGAACAAGGAAAACCTCTAATGATTAGAATACTTATTAGAGGCATTATCAATATTTAAACTGAAAACAATTACAAGGTTTGTAGTTTCTTGAGAGATTTCACCCATCCACCACCCTTCGGGATCAACAACAAAATATGTTTGTTATTCATTCATGTTACGGTGGTTTTAAGTTTCGAAGTTAACAAGCTATGAGGGTCTTTATTTGTCCTTCACTCTTTTCTCCATAAAATAAGAAGTTAGCTTTTAAAAATGAAAAGGTAAAATTTTATGTCTCTTTCTTAGGACGGTGCACTATTTTTATTTCCTTGTTTTAATAGTGATGGTATCTGATTATTTTTTTTTAAGAGTGAGGTGGAAGTGTATAGTTTTTTGCATCATTTTTGCAGTTATCGAGGACAACCATAATTCCAGAATTTCCCTTTAGCAAACACAAGAATTTAAAGCCTAGTTTGTCATTTCCCCCATTTTTCTGATGTTATTTATATAAACTTAAAGGAAATATGATCAAATGAGAATGGTTGCATCTAAGACACACCTTTGATTACTTTGAATACTTATGCACAAGGTCTGGATAATGATAAAGTAGGTCTTCAAATGCAGTAGCATCAAAATTGGGCAAAGGCACCTTTAGAGTTTAACAAGACACCTTGTTTCTTCTTTAAAGAATCTCTGGAGCTAGTGTAAGGTATCACTTATCAAAGCATAGACATGCAGAAATTTCTGAAATACTGCAGAGTTCACATCCCCATGCTCATGAGGGCACTCTGACTCATACCAGAAGGACTCTGCACACACCCATTGCTCCTTGTCACTCTCACCCCAGACACAGGCTGTCATTTCACAGCCATAAAACACCTTAAAACACAATTATCCCTTGCTCCCTTCTCCCCTCTTCTGTTAGCAGCAGGACTTTGACGTTTTCTTCTGTCACAACACTGCACTGTCTAATGTTTTTAGGCAGGAAAAAAAGGAGCTCACAGCAAGGCAGTAATTAATTACCCCATATTCCTTCAAGGAAATATTGCTTATAACCAACCGGCTGATTAGCAAAGTTGTGGCCATGAGGTAACTCAGCCTGGCATTTATAGAGCTCATATCACTAATTTGATTCATTTTCATTTTATCTGTTGCCAAATACAAATAGTTTTAATTTTGAGTTGTTACAAAGATCAAAAGTTACAGGCTTTCAAGTTCTAAGAATCTCATTCTGTAGAACTATATGCAAATTTTCCAGGCTTCTGAAAAATTTTCTGCTCCTACAACAGGTTCTATTTACCAAGTACAAATGTGTTTGATGACTACTTGTCTATTTAGCAAATTAATATATAACTCGAGTTGTGAAACTGTCTTATTAGGAGATTATAAATTAGTGACACCCTGCAGCATGAAGAAAGTGAAAAAAAAAGCTAATACTGTTCCAAGTCTCTGGCAAATTGCTATTGAGTAGCCGCTAAAGGCCCAAGAGATAAGCATATGCCTAGATCAAGTAGAAGTTAAGTTAAAACTATTAGTAGGGCTCCTTGAAGTTGCGGCCTCAGAGGTGTTGGAAGAAAAGTCCTCTATTTACAGCCCACTTTCCCCTGCCCCCCCCAGGATTAGCCAGCAGTGGTAGCAAATCCTGCTCATTCCTACTGCAGTGATGCAAAGGAGCCCACCAGAGGTCAGCTTCCACCAGCAGCTACATACGTTGATTAACATCAGTCTCCAAACAGCCTACTCCAAGCTAACGTTGAAGACAGAACTTACCTCCAAGCCCAAGAACCACCCTGGCAACGAGTTTCAAAATCAGCCTATTCTCAAAAAAGAAAGGTTACACGAGGTCCAATTCTTTCAAGTTGGGACACAGAAAGAGAGAAATCCAATGCAGTTTTTGGCTCAAGTGATTGTTGAAAATATTTGTGTATCTCCCTCTTGCTTACAAACAGTGATTCTGCATCAGACACATGAGTGTTTGAGTGCCTTATTTTATCAAAAGTTGAGCCCCAGTTCAAATATGGGTCCTATAAACTAAACAAATCATACAGCAAACCAGCGAGGTTTTTACCAGGCTGTGAAATGTTTCTGATCTCGTCTGAAGCTTCTTAATATAATGACGTTGCTCATGTCTGGACCCTGCAAAATTCTCTGCTAGAAACACATAGTTTTATGTATTACATTAATAAATGCTCCGATTAGCACCAATTGAATGCTCTGATTAAATGCTCATTTCATTATTTTTTAAATAATTTTCTTATATGCAGATATGTTACGAATTCTTTTTATTACAGAATTTATTTTCTTACCAGAACTCCTGTGCACATTCTGCCTTGAGAAATCATGGTTCCCCTTTAGTGGTTCAGTGATTTCCCTGTTTTCCTGTTTCTCATACCTATACTGCCTGTTTATATGCAGTACTTCAGGTACAAATATTAAGGAACCATGAACTTTCAAATCACTAGTGTGATTTATCCTCTAGCAAGATCACTACCTTCATATTCAGCCCATCCTTTTTAGTGTAATTCTCTTGTACCACAGTCCCTGATGTCAGCCATAGTAGAAAACTCTTGCAAAAGTAGTGTAAAGCAGTAGAACTGCCTCCTCTCATAATTAATTAAAAGGAGCTGTACCCAGACAGGATGAGTATGAAGGCAGCCAGGAGTCTTTTTGATTTTTCCAGTCTAAGAACAGCACATCATGTGTCCTGCTTCAGTGCTTGAAAAGAAATCTAAAGGGCTTTCACAGAATCAGACATTTTATTACACCTTGCTTTCCTTTGCAGCTCTGTCAACACAGCTACATCAGGTTACCCTGGCTGCAAACCAACCTCTGGAGGCCAGGGGGAGCACAAAGATCAGTCTTTTTGATATTAAGATTTCCTTTGTTACAGAGACCAGAATGTTAGGTTGGTAACAAAGTGCACAGACTTTTTGCCTTAAGAGAAAGGCCAGTGAATATTTGGCTAACATGGCTGATGTGTAGATCCATAACTAGATCAGACAAGAACAGTGAAAAATGCTGGTGGGTCAGAGTTCTCCATCTTCCAAGGTGCTGGCCAATATTAAGTGCATCTCAGGCATGAAAGTGTACTGTTCCATCTAAGAAGCCATGAATCTCAAGAGGATGATTTATCATTTATTTTCAGGAAGATGACACAGAAATATGATGTTCTGTATACTTCTTTGCTATAAAGATAGTGTCTATGCTCACACTAAAGGATTCAATTACACTCATACGTTGCTTCCCTTACAACAAGTTCCATCAATAATTCCTCAAGTGGCTTGTTGCTGGTGTTCAGACTATCAGAATAGCTTTTCTTTTGCTCCTATAAATATACTAACATAATTATGCTTACCATCTGACAATTTTGGGAGGCATCAAGGCTTTCTGAAAGAATTATATTCTATACTTTCTGTCAAAAGAAAAAAAAAGGTAAGCAAGATTGGCTAAGCAACTGGTTAAAATCAGGTTAAAATCATTTTTCTTAGGTACGCTGATTCAAATCCAAGCATCTCCAGCTGCAAAATTTCTGGATGACACTATACCTACATTATTTAAATAATAAATTTGGGTAGTGGTTGAGTAATGTGCTGATTCACAGCTACTTGCAGTACTCATTTCTCTTTGTATCTGCCCAGCAACATCTGCCTCTGAATAGCTTGGGTTATGGAGCTCTGTTTCGGAAAAGCGACATGCAGCTATGAATTCAATCATCTGTGGCACTGAGTGTTTATATGGCAGCTTCTCCCAGTTTGGGTTGCCTTGTACGATATGTTCTCCAGCAGCAGAGGAAGAAGACTTCAAGTGATACAGAAATACTCAAGCAGAATATAGTACTGAGCCAACAAGCCATCCTGGAACAAGTACTACAGTATGCTTGCAGTTCTGTTTGCTAGGCAGAAAAATGTCTGTAGCATTCTAGGCATGGTGGGGTAAAAGCTATTGGCTCATTTAAGTTTCCTATAGCACCAGCATTTCATGGAAGCTTGACTTAATATGCAGAAACACTCCAAAGTCACATTCTGAGCCACCAAATCACTGTCTCATATGTATGGAAACAAGCCGAAGAGTGTTACTAAAACATTTTCCTGGAGGACTTCACAGGAATGCTATTTTGTTTTATAGGCTAGGAGAAATGAGGCTCTGAGTGATCAGATCAAAGGTCATGCAGTGATTCAGTGTGGAATTACAAGCAAAATGGAGTGATTTGTCTCATTTTCTGACTTCAGGTGAAAACATTCTACTTCAAGGAAAAAAAAAAGCTTCAGGAGTCCCACCAGCTGCTTATCTCTTTGCAGAATCTAAACATATTTCTTGATATTATCTCAATTAGCAACTATTTAAACACTGTTGAGAAGATACTGAACTTAGTTGAAAAAAAAGCTGGTTTTCCATTTTCTAATCAGCTTTGTGCACTGCAGCATCTTATTCTTGATCTTATTTATCTTCAGTATATTAAATCTTTTGGGAATTTACAGGCAAGGGACATGAAGACAAGTAATAATTGTCCTTCGTGAACTTCTACATTCTAATTAAACAGTTTCACATTGTACCATCGCAATGACCAAAGGGTATCAAACAACTCGGTCACGGTGTGCTTTGACTTACGTTAAAAATGTTCTTAGGTACCAAGTTCCTCAAGTACAAACTGTACTAATCTCTTTGGACTGTTAAAAATAAGGTCACAGAACGAGGAATATTGTTGTAACCGCTCCGAGACCAAGGCGCAACAGGAAAACAGGTTCAAAAATTTACCCATCTTCAACAGAAGCAGCATTTGGTCCCTTACCATCAGCAAGCAATTTTCTTGTGCACTTAACCAAGTCATCCTTCATCCTCCCAGCACCAGAAATGGACACAGCATGAGTCCTAGCGTGGCTGCCTCAGCAGGGGGACAAGGTGCTCTCTCAGGGACAATGTCACACACATCCCAGGTGATTGGCACAGCCCCATGGATAATTGCAGATAGTGCAGGAAGGCAATATGCTCAAGTTCAGATTCTTCACAAAGTAAAGCACATGGCAACAGCAGGGATATTTCCATCATTCTTCTCCCTGCTGCCATCAAAGGCAGAAGTTAATTTTAAGACTAACAGTCAACCTTAATCCACAAGGCAGTTACAGCCACCACATGTAGTTGGACAGAAATGTTACTTGGCAACTGAAGCAACAGTGAGAATTTGAGTCTTCCCAGTGTGATCCATTTGGCATATTTTATGTCATATTATGCTACATAAACATAGAGTATGTTTTGGGTTTTTTACTGGCAAAGTTATCCTGTTGGTATTTTACTTAGAAGTAAGCAGATGTGAGACTGAGTCTAAGTCCTTGACCTCAAAAAAAATAGCAGCTTTTTTTTTTTTTTCTCGTCAGTCTTGGATGTTTGACAACTGTCACAGAGATATGGACCAAATGCAATCTAAGGTGTCTTATAAGCAATAAATTCAAAGGGCTTCGTATCGGAATGAAACTGAAGTTTTACAAAACTGCAAAAAAATTAAGGGATGAGGAAGCTGCCACTTGTCTAGATCTACTATAGGGAGGCAAGGGTCCTTCTGTACCAGTTTCACTCTGAGCAGAAGTTAGTTACTATTCATACCAAGTGAGACCAGTGCACATAAAGCCATTGGTATTTAGAAAAAAACATTTGCAGCTATCTCCTGTTTCTATTTTTATAGTTCAAGTGCCCAGAATGCACTTTCTTTCATCTTTTGACAAGCTTTCACCAGTTCCATTCACCTCATCCTCTCAAACATCCTTCAATTTCTTTAGGGTTTTTTTGTGGTTGATTTTTTTTTTTAATGTGCTGTGACTGGATTTGCATCTCGAAGCTTTCTATTCAGTGTTATATATGGAACATGTCAAAGCTTTGATTTCCACTTACCACCAAATAGAGATAAAAGTAAACACACAAGCAGTAAACGATCTCCTTTTTAGTGGAAGTGCACTGCAGATGGAATGTAGAATTGATGAGTACACAGTATCAGCACTGAAAAATTCTATTTCATGTTTAGCACAACAAAACTGAAAAAGATCTTTTATCTAACCAGTGTTCTCACTGACACCTGCAATATAATTGTATAGATATCTGTTGTTCCTGTTTTGCTTTGCTTTCACGTTCCTTCTACGCTTCACTCTTCCTACTGCTCTGCTTTGTTCCGTTGTTTCCTTGAGTTTTTTTAAAAAATAACTATGAGTAACGCACAAATGATAATGCATAAGTTCACCATTTCTTCTGTTTCCCTTCTCATCCCCTCCCAGCCTTATTTTTCACTTCAACACAACTAACTATGCAGTCTAGAATTAGAATCAAATCAAATAGTCCTCCCAATCCTGGTAGGACTCAAAGCACAGTCAAAATTAAATTAAAAATCTCTACTATTTCAATGGCTTGATTATGGCACTGGTCTCTTTCCATTCCAATAACCACTAGATGACAACATGGAAGAAACATCAAACTCTAGCTTTCAAATAATAGTTGTTCCCTCATCCCACTCACTCCTGAAGACCATATCGTAAGTCAATGTGGTCTTCATATTTCTAAGCTTTTCATAAGTCTAGTTTAGAAGTTGTCTTTTCACCAGTTTTTGGTTTCTAGAGGCAATGTGTGCCTCTCGTTCAGACAGTGTTGCAGAGATCAACTCCTTCCCTTGACAATTTCCAAAGATTCAGCTGGCTGGTTATCAAACTACTTTTGATGTCTTTTCTACTATTCTCACACAGAAGAAGCTGTTTCCAATCCATCTGATTCTTAAAACATTCATTTTTAAAGATGCAGTTAACTTGCATATAGCAAGAATATTGACTATACAGACATGACAGAGTGTAACAGGCATTTTCCTACAATTGCCTATTACTTTTTTTTTTCCTCTGAGTTATGAGCATACAAGCAGCGGGTCTGGTTCAGTCACACCCAGAACTGAGATGACCTTTTTTAATTTCAAGCAGGAAATACCTGTCATAGAAAATACAATTTTCGGGGTCCTGCCATCAAAAAGGGTATATTTATTAGGAAGACTTTTTTGAGCATCACAAAGCATGATGTTTGTGCCGAGAGGCCTGTTTAGAGGCAAAAGCCTCAGGAAAAAACCAGCCTCTACTAACGTATTACATACACTGCACTTAGGAGAACACAAACATTGAAGAAGTCCATCACCCATCGTTAATATGCCTCCTGAAAGCAGACCAGATCTTTACTACTAGATCGCAGCAATAAGTTAGATAAAGATCCAATTTCATTCCAGTTTAAGTATTTTGCATTCTCTTAAATGGTAATGAGTGCTGACAAAGATATATGCACTATTGTTTTAATGCTTTGTTGGCTGCCTCTGTGTAACTGTATTTAAATATTCACAGGAGGTAAAGTTTGCTGAAAGGTTCCAATGAAAACTAGTTATAAAAACATGTCACAGAAGAGTCGCTTCCCAAAAGATTACATTGATATCTACAAGTCAAACAAGTTCAAATACTGTAGAGGATAGAATACTTCATACTTGGAATATTCATGAGTTCATTCACATAAATCCATCATCTTGATAGTTACAAACAATCCTTGAAAATTAATTGGAAAAATTACTTGGTTTGTTGTTGTTTTTTTTTTAAAAAAAAAACCAACCACAAATATATACATATGTCAATTCAAGAGAAAATATTTACAGCGACAGATTTTATAAACAGTAGAGTATTTCAAGTTTAGGGCACTGAGTATGTGACTTACACTTAATCTAAAGGATAGACTATAAGGTTTTTATTTATTTGTTTTAAAAGTTTGGGGGAGGGGTGTTTGTTTAGTTGATTTTGCTGAGTTTTGTTGTTGTTGTTTTAGGGTAGTTTTTTTTAATGTTACATGTAGAATTAATTTAGTTAAATCAAAACTGTAAGACTTTTTGATGAAAGACACAAGGGTCATATTTGATGCTTTTCCCAGAATATAATTCCAAACTGCTGCTTCTCACCGCAACCCTTTTTTGTTATTTTACTCAACTGAGAGAGCAGCATACCATTATTCATAACATGAATTGCCCAGGCTCTCTACCTGCAAGCTCGCTTCTTCTACAGCCTTCTACCAGCCTTGATACAGTTGTGCAAACTTGGATAACACAGTTAACATATCACTCTAGCAGATAATAGTTTTGGGTTTTTTTTAAATCAAATTTAGCTTTGTTATATGCATAGTATTCATAACAGAACACTACAGAAAATCAGATGGGAGCGTGTGTGGAGGCAGTGGTGGAAATCAGTCATTTAGGTTTGTGCAATCACAGTCAAACATGCCCGCAGTACAAAAATAGCAAAGATGCTGCCATTTCCATTGATAAGCAGATCTACACTTCCAGATTTATTTCGTCTAATGCTTATTCCAGAAAGTACTCAAAGCAAGTGGTTCAACCTTTCTGTAATGGTAATATTTTTCATTCACTCTGAACCTGGGAGACATAAATAGTCTTTGCATAAAGCTTACATTAGGAAGGAGAACTCTCGCCATGGGATGGATATTATTCAGCAAGATTTTTCCTTTACGTATCTCCATGTTGAGGCTCCAGGCAGTAAGTGTGTAAACAACAGTTGCTATTTACATTCCACAGGGAGATGTCGAAACTGTTTTTGTTATTTATAGTATTTGTGAAATTAAGGCAACGAGTTCAGAGTGTATGTACAATTGCCTGTAGTAAATCGATTCTCTAGCATTTCCATTTTAAAAAGTGGCACCTGCTATCTTTCCTTTCTGCTCATTAGTTCTGTTTCAATCATAAGCACTGAAAACATTTTTACTCCTCAATTTGCACAAGACTTATGAACGTTGAGATAGACTTCAATGTGTCCATTGATTAGAGTACTCTACTTGATGTGTAGAACTCACAGTCTAAAAGAATCACAGATGAAATATCGTGGCAGCTACCAATGAAACCTATTGGTGCTTCCATTATGCTGTAAGTATTTCAGCTAGTTTTGTACTTTTCAAGCCTGTAAAACATCCTGATTTTGATATTACTGTAAGAGAATTTTAGGAAATAAATTCTATGAAGAAAGCCAAATAAAGATACAGCAAGAATAGTAATAACTTAACACCAGTTTATGCATAAACCCAAAATTCCAATCCTAACATATCTGATTTTATAAGTGCTTCTAATGAGTAACAATTAGTGATTATTTTTTTTTTGCTTTTTTCAATATAAGATGAGTAGAGAGCAAAAGGAAGATTTCTATTACATTTTCACAGCATTAGCAGAACTTAAATTGGCCTTTGTCACACTTTTATGCAAAGCCACAGGAAACAAATCATTTCCAGTGCGAGTACCAATCATCATAACTACTTTATTTTACAGAAATTCATTATATAGGGAGAAGAGCATAATGGGTCCTTTTATTTTGTTTGGTAAATCAAACTCAGTCACATCTCCATAAAAATACCCCAGCTGAGAAGCCACTTCACTGACAAAATCAGCAGTTTCATTAACCTCAGCTGATCATTTAACCTTTAGGTTGCTAACAAGTCTGGCAAAAAGTGCCTAAATATTTGCTGCAGTGATGAATTCAGAATAACGCAAAATCAGAGACCTTATCTGAAAAAAAATCTAGAAAACATTATGTATTTAAATTAATTTGGGGTTTTTTTTTTAAGACTTGAGAAATAGTTCATAGAAATTTCTTTGATATTAAATATATTACCGAACACTACTATTATATGTTAAATATTTTCCTGTATCTAAATATGTCCGGTTATTGTATGTTAATGTTCTATGTGGTTCACAGAAACTAAAAACAGTGTTCTTCCCCCTCGGAGAAATTTAAATGGATGTGAAATTCAACACAGAATCAGTAAAGCTAAGTGTGCAGATGTATATAAACAAACACCCACCCCTACATTGTTTTATAGTATCCATGTTTTCTGTGATCTTGAGAGCTTTCCTCTGCCCTTAGTACACACAAAATTCCTGATGGTAACCACTATGGTATGTATGCCTGTGTAACTGCTCATACAATATCAATAGTTTTAATGGCTGCTGAAGGATGAATGTTATCAAAGTGCTCTTTTTGATCATACCTAAATGTATCTGCTGGTGCCTCAGCTTCTTATACTTGTCCATTGAAATTTCCAAGTAGAATAATGAAGGTAGGGTGTTGCAGTGAATTGAGATATCAATGAATTCGGAATACCCATGGATTATTTTGTCAAATAGCCTACATTCATAGATAATTATGAAAGAAAATATTAATTTTTATTCCTAATTACATTTTCATATTGAGATTTACTTCACTTGCACAAAATCTCAATTTAATTAAATTAAATGGACTATTAAAGCACTATTTTACATCAGGTAAAATAAATTAAGTATAGAGTATGGATTAATATTTTCATAAAATATGGCTAGTATTGCAGTAGTTTCCCATGTTTGTATTTAGAAGTGGCTTGTTAAGAATCAGCTATATCTCAAAGACAATTTATATTTGATAAAGCCAGTGCAACTGAAAAATTGCTACAGTTTCTATAACTACCGTTATATCTGTTATCACTACACAGTTATCACACATAAGTCAGAACTCCAGCAATGCAAATGTGTCTATGTGGGATTTCAATAATCAGTTTTATGAAATGTGGCATTTTGTCAGCAGTTTTTGTGGATCACGACAGACATCCAAGGCGGTGTCAGGAGGAAGCTGTGATGGTGGAGCAATGGCTAGAATCTGTTATATGATGAAAGTGCTAACACTGACTGATCCTGTGAGAAAGCATTCTGAAAACAGATGTTTTAGCCTGAAGTTACTTGGATTTTTCTCCCCTAAGGAGAAGCTTACTTCCAGATTCTGTGGTCCAAATGGTGGACTGAAGAAACACGGAGATAGCAAAGACAAAAGAGGAATCAGCAAACCTAGCATCAAAAAACAATTACTACTCAAAATGAGGATGTACATATACCATAAATCAATCCTTGCCATGACCACAAAATACAAAGAAGCCCTCAGAAGTCAATATTGTTGAAGTGTACAACCAATGGAAACTCTGGTTTCTTCCATGAATATTCTGAAGTCCATGACACTGATAAATACAGAGCTGTAGGAAACTATCTTACCATATTATTAAAGCTTTGTAATCTAATTAGAAAAAATAGTCAAAATTCTAATCAACAGTTGAACCAAGTGTCACCACAACTAAGAGGATATCTGCATCTGTTGAAGTACAAGAGACTCAAGGAACATTTACTTCTCCCAGTTACTACTGAAGGTATAATAACATCCTGCTTCTACCAACCAACCTTGTCTTGCTTGCACCTGCAGGTTGTAACTGCACCACCGCCATTCATATGGAGGTTCTTGGCACAGTGCGTAGAAACCAACAGCTCCACATTTACACCAAATGGACTTCCTCAAGCTTCCAGCACTCTCAGCTAACACCATATTTATCACCCACCAGACTACTGAGAGTGAACTAGCCACCAGTTAAAGCAACAAATTTAGGGGGAGTGTTCCCTGATACAGCTCCAAACAGCAAAACTAACTCTAATGTATATTAAGAGAACAGTAATGCCAGTATCCACCCAACCCTCAGAGAACCTGCTACATAGCAAAGCAAAAATAAAAAATAAAAAAAATATGCATGAAACAGTATTTGAATATTTATTCTACAAAAGAGCAGCAATGGCTTTCTGAGTAGCTACTGGATGTTAAACAACGTATTGTGGCAGACAGCCAACATACTCCCTCCCCTTTCTTTTTCATCTACAGCAGAGATAAAGGAAAATCTGGGCATTTAGTGTAGTTTAGAGCAGAATTTGGAGCTGAAAAGACAATGCTTCTGGCAAGGGGGATGGCAGGTTCTCTGGCATAGCCACAGGTATAAAACCTACAGCATATTTTTGTGTTCAAACATTAATTAAGACTTTCAGTTAATAAGTATCTTGTACATGAATTTAAGAATATAGTCTATAGGCACTGCAGATTATTTTAGTAATCTATAACCTCTAATAATTTTCGGAGCATGTACTCAATTGCAAATTGCTCATGCTTCATATATCATCATAATTTCAGATTTCTAATGACATCTGACTATAGTATAAATTGCTGAGTCACAAATTTGTGTTTATTACAAAGCTACAAAATATTTAACTTGGATCTGCAAATATTTTTGTTTGCTGTTTACTGTATAGGCATTTTGTAATCAGACAGTTTGCACATATACTGATACAGTGTTTCTAATTAAAGAAACTATCAGCAACTTCTACAAAAAGTTTAGCTACTCAGATTTAGGGAGACCTGCAGTTAACTTTAATAATGATGTTTTACCAGTACTTTCTAAAAATATGACTTAGACCAGACGAGAAATACTGGAGCAGAAATAAAGTTTGGGACAAATAGATTAAATCACTATTGGAGTTTATAGTTTCATACTTAAAGTGTCTGAGATGTGTTGTAAAATTTCTATCTATTGTTATTTCCTCAGAATGTTTTTGTGGTATGACAATTCTCCCCCGCCCCCCCCCAAGCCCTTCCTATCTAACCTTTATTTTTTTTCCCATTTTTGTTTTCTAATCTGTGTTTCTCTTAGTCTTTAAAATGTTGCTTACAAGAACTTTATTACTATGTTACTATAAAAAAAACAGCACACTGTTACAATAATTAATTTGACCAGTTTTATAAACTGGGGGAGAGGGCAGGATTTTAAAAAAATCACAAGAACAAAAAAATGTCCTAAAATATTCCATCAACAGCAGAGTCCTATCCTTGCTAGCACAAGGTTTTTCATTTTTTCCCTAGAGGAAGGTTGTGCTAAACTCTAACTTGTTAAGCACTTATGAAATTAGATTTATAGAAGAAAATGGGATTACCTGCACCAAGACAAATGAGGGCCAACTCCAAACCCACCATTTTTTAACATACCAAGAAGCTTTAGGGTGGAGTTTGACAGATTGGCTCACTAAACACTGTGCTGGCAGTTCGGTATGTAGCAGTTTCTATTACAACTACAATTCACAATACTCAGCACATTTACCTGTACAGTATCACAGTTATTTCATAAGACACAGCATCTAGCAGAAACATCTTCAAAACATATTACAAAAAATATTAAATACAAGATTGTTTATGGCTCTCATGTACAAAGCAATGGGAAACAGAAATCATATGCCATCATTTTTGTTCTCTAAATCTGCAGCTTAACTCCCAGAACAGCTCAGTTGTGCTGCTAAAATTAGTGTTTTACAACAAGAGGCTGCTAAATAAGAGACAGAATATGACAGGTCATTTAGATGAGGCTGCTACAGAAATAAGCCGTCCAGAATTCCAGATTATTCAGTCTTGTTTTCAGCACATTTGTATTCAATGCGAGATTGAAGGAAGAACAAAACCCTTTCTACTTCAGATATTTTAGACATTGCTGTGGACCGCACCAACATTTAGCTTCAAAGTCCTCCAGCACTCCAGACCTCCAACTATTTTAGTGTTAAAACAATCCATTAACATTGCTTGCGTCCCGTTAGCAGTATATTATGGAAAACGAGCACTGTATCTCAGCCAACATGTTACTGGTAACAAAGTAAAGGGCACATGAAGATGCAGACCCTATTCTACAGTGCAGACATTCATACAGAGGTTACAGAAGCCAGCTGAGAGATTTCCAGTTAGAATTACTTCTGTCGTTAATAGAGAACCTCTAGTCAGCAACATCAGCTCTGTGTTATTTTCTCAGCTACAGAGATACTATACTAGGTACAACGACGATCACACGAATGTCTTTCTTTCAAAAGAGGTCTCTAAACTTACTTTCATACTCTAGCTTTTGGCTAGATCAACTCAAAACTACAGTCCTTTGTCAAACAAGTCAACCGCAGCAATCATTCAATACACAGATCAGGAGAATGTTAAACATACACATTAGTGTGGCATAAAACTGATTTATATTGCTTGAAAACAGTATTCTAGCTCTTGAGTGAAATAAGGATGGGGGAATTATGAATTTGCTATCATGTCTTCCAAATAAAAGACTTTTTTTGTTACCTTCATCCCTTCATATAAAAACAAAAGCCTGTTACAAAAGAGCACAGACTTTATATTTTATTTTACTTTTTTTTTGTAAACAGAAATTAACTTTTACATCAGTCATCAAATAAGCAGCAACAGAGGATGCCATTTGCACAAGTGAAGCAAGATGTTCTCTCAAATGATTCCTGCCCCTCCCTCCTCACCCCAGACCTTCAAAGCATTCAAAGCATAACAGCAACCAGAAATATGATATGCTAAGTATATGCAATATAGGTTTTGTTTTCTTCCTTTTGACTCATTTTGTAGGCTTTCCGGGACTCTAACGTAGCATATCAACGCTGATTCAGTGTTGTCCTTGAACATACAGAGTTCAGTACACAGAGAGAACACTGGAAGAAGCAATTTAGGTTCTTCCTCCCGCGCAATTTCTTGGGATGAATGCTGAGAAATCTCACAGGAGAAAATGGTTGGTTTTGAACAGCAGAGATGCTGAACGCATACATTACCTTTTCAAGAACTTAGTCCTCTTTACAGCATTAGTGAATGAACACCTCTATCCACCCCAAAACTGTGTTTTCCCCTTTCTTGAACTTGCCACCCACACTTTACTGCTAAAATTGAACCCCAGAATGTAGCATATGCAAATTTCAGATATGTGGAACTGTTCATGCATAAATTTAACCTTTATAACAACTGGAAGCTTTCCTTCTCCTTTGTTTTTTCTAAGATTTCCAAGTCATTGTTTTCCTGAAACAATGCACGAGTCTGAAGGACAGCCAACATTCCCCAGAGTTCTTGCTTTGGTAGAATTGCTTTTAGCTTAAGTTTACTGATATGTACTGCTGTATAGAAGCTTTTGCTGGCCTATTATCTCTAGGTAAAAATGTGGCAGCAGAGATCTATAACTGGGGTCTTTTACATGAAGCAGCCAAAGTGATCCCTCATTACAGAAGCAAATAGTTATCTCCTAGCAACTAGATAGCATTCACTTTTCACAGCTAATTTTAAGGAAATTGTCCTTGAATGTCTATTCCTGCTTGGGGAAAACAAAAAGAAAAGTGGGGACTGAACAAGCTTTGTACAGCAGAATAAGTGAAAGGCGTAGGGAAGTCTCAATGGCTGAGTCTAATCTCCTCTGTCATTATCAGCTTTTGTTTTGCCAGCTAATACCTTATGACTAATGTATCAGAACAATTTGTAATGATAATTGTAAGTTAGTTTAAATTCACTTCCTCTTTCATCTAAAGTTATATTAAAACCCCAGATGTGATTTGGCTATGTTTTACCACCCAAGTCAAATCCGACATTCACAAGAAGAAAACACCTCTATGCTGAAGTACAGCAACATCTTAAGATCCTGGACCAGAACATAGTTGTTTCTCAGTTGCCAGGCAGCCCAGGGTATGGCAAAGATCTGTTAACAGCAGTAAGAGGATTTAAACAGCCTGACAGAGGACAGACATTTTTAGCCTGCAGGAGATTACTCAATAGCAGCAGCTATAGTAGTAAAGGAACACGCTCAAAGCAGGTAGAAATGCTTAAATACTGAATTTGGGCTTCTCTACCAGCTAGTACTCATAAGAGTGAGTGAAAGGAGTTTCAGAAAGTGTATGAAGAGGAGCAGTACACTGGAATGTCGTGTCCACCCTGCCCCCAAAACCTCAGAGCATCACCTAGCCACATGGACAGCAAAACACTTCCTTCAGCTACCCTGCCATACCAAGTGTCATCCATACAAACAGTTGAGCCATGTTTCTGAGAAATAAGCTGAAAGAGAGAACTTCAAGGCACAAAACACATAACTGCAAGGGAAATAAAAGCCTCCCAAAACCCCAGAGTCTCAGTTCAGCAGAAAACACCCCTCTTCTACCAGGTGAACAGCTGCTGCACGCTTCCGTGCAATTTAAAAGCACAGCTATTAACTAAATGCAATTTGGCAGAGGCATCCACTGAGGTTCCCACCAGTTTGCACATGCTGAGGCACTCAACTGTTTATGTTCCATTAGATGGCTTTTAAGCTGGTTTTGGCATTCACGCAGAGTTAGAGTCACAGCAACCCTGTTCTGGACAGCACGGACAGCATGTGAAAGGTCAGTAGCTGGTTTTCAGCATGAATGGCAGTGGGGCTGGTACCCTGAAACAGTACATTCATAACAGAAAGGCTCTCTAGAGGCTCAGAGGAGGGCAAGAGTGCCAGATAAACAATATATATTTGTACGTCATTATTTGGTCCCCTCAGGTTTGATCCCAAACAACTGACAACCACAAAAACAGATTTGTTGAAATAAATGTGTGTCTTAGCAGACCCTTGAATTCAACCACTGCTGCAGAAATGTTTTTTAGCCTGAAAGATTCATGCAGATGACAGTATGTAATTATAGGTACAGATATCAAGACAAGCTGGTCCTCATCCTCTCTTCCACTTTCACATAACCTGAATGTGCAAAAGC
>JAHREE010000278.1:3549135-3612448 GCA_033628505.1 Tringa tobata | reverse complement strand
GCATGCCCTGAAGTGCACATCTACACATTTCTTAAACACCTCCAGGGATGGTGACTCCACCACCTCCCTGGGCAGGCTGTTCCAGTGCCTGAACACTCTCTCAGTAAAGTAATTCTTCCTAATGTCTAATCTAATCCTCCCCTGACGCAACTTTAGACCATTTCCTCTGGTCCTGTCATTATTCACTCTGAAACTACCTATTCATACACTGAAAGCTTTTATGTGTTTATAGTAGAGATTAAATTATTCCTGTCTCTATTGAAGTTACTGGCAAGTTTCCTGCTATCTTTAATGAAGGGGGGGCCAGTGACTGTGAGTCTCTGAGGATGAGAGTTACTCATTACAATAAAGGAATGTGGGTCACTGTGGAAAAAGACCAAAGGGTTGAATCAAGAACACAGTGTGACGCTTTGGTGCTCACTTTTCTGCGAAACCCCAGTGTTCTGCACTGTTGCTTTTCTGTGGAAGTCAGTCCTCTTCAAAGCCTGACTGCCGGAATGGTACCTTATAGGCAAATAATCCAAGATTCAAATATTTTAATGGGGTGTCTGATGTCTATCTTCTTTCCCTTCCAACAGAAATTAGCCATATGGAAATAATTACTACTTTTATATGGAAAGGAGATATTCCAATGATGGCCTCTAATTAAATTGACACTGTACAAGAATCCTGTTGCCATGACATTGTGCACTACCCTCCCAGAACCAACCCTCAAAAACATCACTGTGCAGGACAAGAAAGCAGACAGAGCCTCAATTCTGTGTAATCCTGGTTTTACAGTTACTGAGGCAATGCGCCTCTTTCCTTTGGAAAGCTGTGAAGCTCGCCTGTGCCCCACTGACATTCCCAACATTTGCTTCTATCCAGGAAGATAAAATGCTTCCTTCTTGTGCCGCAAGTCCAACAATTTCACAGACTCTGGGAGCCTGACACAACGTAAGCATCATAAACCTCTATAAATCATTTACAACAGAAGCAGACATACATCTGCTGCAGTTTTTCCTCTGCTTTTCACAGCAATTGTTTACAGTGCAAGTATCAGCTTCTGAAAGTATCCTGATAAAAACTTACACTCACTGTTTAAAGGAGGATATAAACTCAAAATGCATTAACTGGAAGCATTTCTATTTGCCTGCTTGATTTGAGAGAATTACATATAATTTCAAGTAGTTACTCTCCCTGAAGATAATTTAAGGTTATTTTAAAATTTGAATTACTAAAGGATAAACAAAGTTTAGACTGTGCTATTTATTTCCTTTTTTTCCTTTTATGTAGAGTTTAAATATCGAGGGCCAATCTAAAAATTCTACAATTACACATGGCTAGCAGTTTCTTTTGTATAGCATGAGAAACCCAATTTACTCACAAGCTCTCCCATTGCCTTTCAAAAGTGTTATTCTCTGAAGGTTTTCTTTTTGAACGTTTTTCAGTAGAAGGAGAAAAGGGATAAGCAGAAGGAAGAGAGAACCCCACAGGAGATGATGCCCTAGGGACAAGCAGGGGGCTGTACCTGAACAAGGCAGCTGTGACTCAGAGCACTGTCTGCCAGGGCAGGACTCCAGCTTATTCCCCTCGGCGCCATAAAAGAGGACATTTTATTCATCACCCACCCTGACGAAGAAACATTTCACCTTTTCCTCGGGGCTGCTCCTCTACTGGCATGCAGCGAGCAACTGTGCCAGTAAGACTGAAGGCTGCTGCTGTGCAAAAACTATTTTGGAGCTTACATAGGAATATTTAGATCTACCATCATTTAGAAAGTATCTTCACTGAGGAAACACTTAGTAGCAATTCAGATATTACTGAAACAGAAATAAAGAGTTCCATTTGTTTCACTACAGCATTCAGTAATTAGCTTTTAAATCTTTCAAGGCTAAAATGTCCTTATTGTAATGCAATTACTATAGTTGCTACATTACCCTCATTATAATGGAATTTCATTTACAATATAATCTGTAATAGGAATGGCTTTACCACTTAAAGGCCAGTTACTTCCAAATTTTTCTGTTCCATATAAAAAAAAAAAATTAGTCAGAATATAATAATTTGAGGCCTGTTACAATTTCAGTTGTTAAAATATCTCAAGATTCTGTGCAACTTAATAAATAATTCATTATATTCTTTGGGTAGATTTCCTGAGTTTGAGTAAAAGACAGATAATTTAATAGAAAATATTTTATTTGTGTTTACTGCAGTTTATATTTGGCAAGTTTATAAGCACAGTTTATACTTGGTGGATGAGTGCTAGGCGAGGATTCTCACAGGTATATTTATACAATTAAAATTAGTTAACATTAAAGAGATGTAGTAACTATATCTGTTAGTGCAAAAACTGAATGTGAAAAAGCTTGTTTCATTTTGTTTTCACAGATACTTTATTTTGGATATTTTTAGTCCTGAAGGTAGAAAAAGCTAAATTTGAAGACAACCTTCCAGTGCTAAACAATTAGAGGTCAAAGAGCTTTTTCCTTGTAAAGTCATGAAATATTTTTTCTGCTTGCTCAACTACCAGAATGCATACTAAAATGTCATTTGCATCACTGTATTGGGGTGTATTTGGGCTCCCACTGTATTGCAACCAGATTTTCTAAGCGAGTGATATAATAGTGCAGGAATAAAATAATGCACATCAGATGCTGTGCTATGAATTGTCCACAAATGGTCCTTTAAGGCACAACCAGAAATATCACATTTCTTGCTCTTTGACAGCAGTGGTTCCTGATCCTTAAAGACCCAGAATGTCTTTAGGAATTCAAAACACTGAAGACATGAACTGGGCAGTTGTTCTAAGCAGATGAGTTACAGGTATTTACAGTCTGCAGTTGGTTTCATACACTGTTCATCATTATCATTAGCGTTGTTTGACTGAAATGATGATGTGGAAGAACTGTAGATTTTAGATAAGTAGGACCAGGTTAATGCTGAAAAAATTAATGATAAATATTTAGAATGTAAATTCTGAAAGAAAAGTTTTCCTAAAATAAAGCAGATTTCTGAGCCAGCAGTCCCTGGCTCTGCGTGACTGCTGAAATACCATAAAGACTAAATGATCATATGGCAATGAACATGTAACAAATGCAGATGTACCTTATAAACTAAAAAGAAGCTGTCTTAGCACTTCCTAGATATTGTCTGAAAATTTCTTATCTTTAGTCCATAGCGATTCAACTTGCAGATCCACACAAAGTATTTTGGCAATGCCACGTGGATTTCACTAACCACTGTGGATGAACACTGGACAGGTTAAGGAAGAGCCACCAGAAGCCAGCCCTCGTAGTGCAGCACCGAAGTGTTACAGATAGGCATTTGCTAGGAAAATCAGAATGCCTTTTCTGCCAGAGAACTTGCTCCATTTCTTTATCACTAAATGGCTTCAGGGAAGATTAGGATTTCTGAAGAAAGACTGTGGCATTGCTTAAGTTTCCTTTCTTAGTCATACAAGTCCCGTGGCTACAAAGAACACAGGGAAGGATACAAGTTGAAAATTGGCAAGCATAAACTCTCCCCTTTTTTAAATCCTGCTCATGAGGAAGAGAGAAATCTGCATTTAGAAATAAGTATAAAAATCTAATGTCTCCTTCACCCAGGAAGGATATCAGAAGTCCAGTAACACCCTCTGAGACTGTAGAATTCCTACAGTTTGTGAAATAATTTAGTTTCAGTCAAATTCAGAATACTTGATTTCAGATATTACCTTGTTACTAGACATAACAGTCCTACGAAGTAGTCCATTCAGTATGACAGTCAGATGGTCTTACCATACAAAAAGTTCATATATTTGTTTTAAGACTTCATATCATAGTTCCAAAGCTATTTAAAAAAAATAATAATAAATTATGCTGTGAATCTGTGGCATATGATTTTGAGTTTTAATTTCTTTCTACCCCCATCTTTGTTTCATTCCTCCTTTTAATAACTTGTTTTATCTTTGCCAGATGCTTATGACAGACTGAAGCTCATACAGAGAACTCTCAGAAGATTAAAAGGCAAAATATTTTATTCAAGCTTTCAGAATTTTTTGTTGTTGTTAGGTTCCTTGTAATTTATGAAATTTAGCTTCATTCTGAACAATTTATCAGCATACTGAAATGTAAAAGAATATATGTTAAATTAAACTGTGAAATACTCCTTTGCTCACTATCTGCTAAAGTATTAGAGATGTAATTCATTTGGGAGATATGCAGGAGTGCATTATACTACTTTAATGGCTTAAGGGAGCCTTTAGAAAATATTTTAACTATTGTTGACTGACAGATCCAAGAATAGAGTCACTGTATTTTGAAAACATAGCATTTGTATGTAGAAAGATAGATAAATGTTTGTTACACGTCTGAAGGTAGGGAATACGTTAAGATCCTTCCAATTTAATTTTGCATCATTATAAACAACTGTAATGAACTAGCAAATATTAACCTTTAGCATAAGATTGTCATTTATTGAATACCTCAGTAGTTTCAATCTGTTTAAGAATCACTGTATAATAGCATACATTGAACGTTCACCACCTGCATTATTCCTTTCCCACGTTGGGCAAAGTCTAATGGACTTATCTGAGGCTAGCAAAAAGGAAAAACATCCAAGGGACTAGCATATAGTAACTGAATAATGAATGAGGTATAAGCAAACATGGAAACTACCCTTCAGTAACCTACCCATTCAACAATTTAAAATATGCTTAAACTGTACATCATGCACCAAATTACTGCTGTGCTGTAGTGTCCAGGAATACTGCAAAAATTTTAATTTATTACTACCATAAAAGGAAGCAATGCATTAGCCTGATCTGATGAGCTAGGTTGTCCTGTGCTGACCTGGGCTGTCCTGTGCTGACCTACTCTGATACATCTGTTGAGGCTGATGAAAATCTGTGCCAGATGGAAGAGACACGAATTGCAGCTGCAATATGTGACAGTTTTTCCTCCTACACTATGAAGTACTTGACTGTGGGTTGGTTTGTTTGTTTGTTGTGGTTTTTTGGTAGTGTTTTGTTGCTTGTTTGTTTTTTTTTTATACTATTATTTGAGGGGCAGGTAAGCGTTTAAGAGGATTTTTGAGTATTTTGAGTCTTTTTAGCAACTTTATTTTGTGAAAGAACAACCAGCATTCAGTTATACCAAACTGCTGGAAGGATGGGAGTCTTCATTCAAGGATACTGAAGAGTTATATATTAGATGGTTAGAAAGAAATTCTGCTGTGTGGGTGGGGCCATTAAGTTAATTTTAGTCAATAGCTAGGAAGAAATCAAGTTATTTGTGCTTGTTTTGATGGGCACATGGCTTTTAAAACTAACACAATCTAGAAGTCTAAGATCAGAGCAATTGAATATGTATATTGTTTTTTTGTAAGATTCAATGCACGAATGCACTGATTTAAAATATTAACTTCAGAAAATAAATTTTAACCACATATTAAGGTTGAAGAGGTTGAAAGATACTTTAATTTTACTCTCTGGACATGATAACTTAAATCAGCTCTAAAAGTGCAGAAAGAATAACAGTAGAGAGTTACATTCAATTTCCATTATAGCTGCATTGGCCATAGGTGAGGTTTTGTGTTTCAATAAAATAAGATTGTTTTGTTAAGCCCTTTTTCTAATATAATGAAATTCCTCTTTCATTAGGGAATCATTAGGGAATGTATTTATATCAAATAAAGCCAACATAAGAAAAAGAAAGCAGAAGTATAATGAATGAAGAATAAGCTGCAACTATTTTGGGGGCTTACTGAATATTTCATTAAGTTTACTAAATTAAATGAAATTGCTATTAGAAAGTAAATTCCTCACAATATTATTGTCTCTCTTTGCATCTCAAACACAGATAACCATAATGCTGTTGCTTTACAAATAACTACACATACAAGCCTGTATTAAGAGCAGATCTAAAAAAAAAAAACCCATAATTCACCTTTAAAAAAAAAAAAACCCTGAAGTTGTCTGTAGAATTCTAGAAGGCATTTTCTGTACATTTGTAAATGCAGTTTTTCATTATTTTTTCCCCTCTGATCTTCTCATTATTTAATGCACAGGGTACAAATCCTGATACTATCATTGAACTGTTAACTGAAACTAAATGAAAAAAGTGACAAATTAACTGAAAGTAAAAGAATGTTCTTTGAAAAGAGAAAAATCCCAAAGCACTGATTAATGAAAAATCCAGGCCGGAAGGTCAGTGGCTAACAGGATTAATAAAGTTATTCGCACATTTTCCTACTATAGCTGACCTCCTTCAATCTTGAGTCCATTAGTACGCAAAAGTTATAACTATCTTGTTACTTTTCACAACCCATATGGAATGAAGTGATTCAAAACCCATGTGTATGTGCTTTACTGCACTGAGACTATTCAATTAGGAAAAATGCTCAGTCCAAGATTAACAGTCTTTTTAATCACTCAGTAGCCCTTTGAACATCACTCATGTGCTCTGTTTCCTCTAATAATTAATCACTAAATTATATTAGGAGACATTAACCTAGAGGTTATTGAATGAACCTGCAGGTTCATTCAATGTCTGTTACTATTGAGAGTGATAATCAGTTGTATTATATTTGTCTGCAGCCTGATTAGCTTGATAAAGGACAATAATTAACAACATTACACAGTGCCATATTGGAATACTGGAATTGGAGACGGGGGTTATCAAGTTATTTAGAAATGATGGTTCAATTTAAATACAAAATAAATAATGAGGAGTCAATTGCTTCGCTAGAATCATCTTGCAACAGCAACATCTTTTTGTCGGTCTTTCTTACTTTGATTTTTTTTTTCCTGCCTGTCTACATCAGTGTATATTGAATGCACCAGAACATTTTTCCCCAATCAGTAATTGCAGGGGTGGAACTCCTCTCTCCACACCAAGCAGTTGTCACTGGGGCCTTGTGCTCCTGCAACTCCAAAACCAAACCTTCAGGCACACAGTTATCTTGAGACAGCCTGAGCTGAATTAAGGATTCTGGGCCCTTTGGAAGGTATATCATGGTCTGCATAAGGAGGAAGGAGACTAAACAGTCCCTGCACGTTTTTAGGGAAATTGTTTACCTACAAAGGGGGCTGAGGGCTGTCCACATGTAAAGGTCTATTTGAATTAGTTGTCTGTACTTTTCATATCCCATGCAAGTAGAAAGGATTCAATTCAAGCATTCACCTTAGCTGCCCGCTTAAAACAATTAATCCAGACAATATCTCAGGTACAGAAGCCCCCTTTCCAAAGTATATTCCTGCCTGCGGACGTATGCTGGTCTGTCATCTGAATAATGTCAGTGAGGCTGAGTCTAAAAGCTTCCAGTGTCTTGAAAAAACTTTCCAAAACTCTGAGAATAACCAAAGAATCCAATGAAAGTGCCAAAAGCTTCCTATTCATTCAACATTACTTTTCAGAATCCTTAGTTTCTTCTGCTCAGAGACACAGATGAACAGATTTTTCAGTCCATCCTGAAAATTTGGAAAAAATAGTCATTAAGTTAGACCAGAACTACTCCAAAAAAGCTGAAATACTTGGTTTCATTTTGCCCCTTAAAAAATGGTCACATGAAAACCAAACAGACTTTTCAAACAAAGGAAGTTTTCAATACATCTAAAAGCCAAAATATTTTGTTTCTGAAGTTCTGGAGGAGGCTACTTGAAACCAAGAAACTTATTCAAACAGACATGAATTTGCTAAATATTAAGTTAATAAATAGTCTTTTTGCAAAAAAAAAAAAAAGTCAATATTGTACAAATGTATTTCTGCTTGTTAGTTCCATTGAACATAAGGATTTGTAGGAAGTTCTCTCTTCTGCAATTTTATTTGAGGTAGTAAGGATAAACAACAGGTTTCCTTCCAACAATTTAAGTCAATGTAGACATAACACCTTTATTCATTTGGCTACTGAATTATTTTTGATTTTTGATTACTCTTTATGAGAAAAGTTATCATAAATGCCAGTTTCAGAAACTGACAAACTAAAAATAGCATTACATTTAGCCCAGTGTTTTCTAATGATCAGAAAACTGAACCATTACTGAAGGCTATTTCATTATTCTTCCTCATACAGCATAGTGAGGAAGAATAAAACATCCTTTGAAATGTATTGAATCAGGTAAAATAAAAATTATATGCTCAAAAATTATTAATAAAATTGCACATTATTTCCCAAGAGCCACGTAATTGTGTGGGTATGCTAGTATGACATAATAATATGTCATTTCTCTATTGATTTCTGTAAGAAATTTCCGTAAGAAATCAATTACTTAGTATGTCAGAGGATGGGTGGTCACATTATATTGTTATTGTGAAAACAGCAACAATAGTTGTAACACAAGTAGATATACTAGTCTTAGTAATAATACCATCATTGCATTTTTATAGAATATCCTAAAAGGCAGACAGAGAATCTTGGATTAAATATTGTATCAGAAATAATTCCTGCTTTCAATTAACTCCTGTTTCATTTCAATATGACAAAATAGCCAAGTATGGAAGTGGTCTTGTTAGGGTCAAAACAGAAGACATTTCTGCAGCCGAGAGTATATTTGTTTCAAGTTTATTTTTTTTTCTAAATAATGGGCTATAGCTAAGACGTGATTATTAGCAGAAAACAACGGCTTATTCCTGTTGAAGGGGGAAGAAATAAGGAGGTTGCAAGGCAAGGGACAGAGAGATTTGCAGGGCCATCCAATGCCAATGTCTAGGAATTCCTACTCTTCCACGTTAGAGACATGTAAGCTGTAGAGAGAGCTGTAGGGAGTCCAGCAAGAGCAATGGAGCCAAAACCTGGTCTCCCTTGCTGAACTTTCCCTATATATACATGAGATATTGTTACTGTTTCCTTGCCCTGCCACTGTGGTTGTGGAACATATTTGCTCCATAACCTCTAAGACTTTATTAGATATTAGAAATACTTTTAGCTATTCTTTTAGATGTCTTTCTGTTACAACTGAAATAACTCAAATCCTTTGAGTGCATTAATGTACAAACCCAATGAATTTCACCATATAGTTTTTAGAAGTTTTCTACCATAACTTGAAACCGTAATCAACTTTTGATGGAATCAATTTCTTTATAAAAATGCTTGGACTGTTACCCGGATCCTTTCAAAGCTTTCAACACTGTTCTTAGGATTTTCCTGGGATTATGTCACAGTAGAGAAGCAGATGGTAACGCTTAACCCAGGTTTTAGGAAACAGAACTGGGACTCTCATCAATGAGGTGCCTTTGTTTCTCTGGAGAGGGTGCAGAGAGCCTGAAGAGGCTGTGGCACTGCACTGCAAACACCTAGAGGCTCACTGCAGAGAGAGCAGCTTGAGGGATGGAAAATGTTCAACTCCTTCATCTATTCCACTTAGTCAGTATGTGTTTGCTTCAGCACACAAGCCAGGAAGAGTAGGTGCATCATAACTACTCAGACCAAACTTTCTAGACTCCTCATTTCTTCACTGAAACAACCCTTAAGATACAAAAGCCAAAAAGGGTTAAGGACCCCATTTAGAAGCACATAAATGATTTTTCCCAGAGCTTAGAGTTCCAAACACAAGTTCAGCAAAATTAAATCAACTGCTTACAGCCTGGTCTGACCACAAACTTGCACACTAAAAGATCACCTTTAATTGCTGAGGCCAACATTAATTATGCACCAGCTGCTGTCTGTGCAATATTTTCAAATAAGTGATAAAGCACTAAGCACTCCTCATGCTACTGAATGAAATGCAAGAGTGTCGTAACTGTAAATTTACTCAGGGCATTAACAAAGTTGCATTCTGAAAAGAAGTTATTGTAATGCACATTAAACAAAAGTTGAGTACATGATAAATATTCACATTCTGAATTGCAATATAAAGTGAGCTCCAATATATATATTCACATTTTTCATAATATTTGCAGGCAATTAAAACATTGTGGTTCAGGTTTTGGTCAACTCAGGCAGATTCATGAAAAAAGAAAAAAAAAAATAGATGTTAAGGAAGAACCAGATTCCATCTGTGTGACTTTCTAATTTTAAAACACCCTTTTAAAATAATTTTTCTTAAAGCTTCTTAAAAAGCCATGAGGTCTCTTTTGACAATATATGAAAATTAAATGGGTAAAATTCCTGTTTTATTATTTCAGCTCAATTTTTCAGTTCTTTCACTGTTTTAGAAGCTTTATTTCAAGACCTGAAGTAAAAGGAGAATAGGAAGAAAAAGGGCTTCTAAAATCTTGATCAATACTTATTTGCAAAAATAATCTTTTTCTAGCTGGCAGTTCACTTGTGGTTCTGTAATTTGAGATCAAGCAAAAATTTACTAGAAGTAATTCTTATTTCATATTCAAATACACCACCAACAACACTGTCCTACAATTTATTTCAAAGCATGCTATGACAAGGCTATTGTACTTACTTTAAAATCTTGAAAGGCAGTCATAACTACGTATCATATTTTCTGAGAAGTAAACATAACTTTCAAGGTAAAAACTGAGATTACTTTCCTTTTAAAAGTGAGCCTTCTGCTTTAAGAATCATCTAGTTTTTGCTACCAAAAAGTATGAAATCAGGAAGACGTAATATTTATTTTATGTAGAATTGTACAGCTACCACTAAATAATGCACTTAACACTTAAACATTAGCATATGAATTTCTGCTTTTTAGAAGGTATGGCCTGATTTGTATGTAACTCCTGCTGTCTTTTCAATAATGCTCCATAGTTTCTATGGTTTCTACTAGCTGTAGATGTTATTTCTCTTGCCAGTAGGGACAATTATTTTATGCCAAGCATAGCCGACTTTATGTGGTTTTCTTTGTTTTATTGCTTTTGTCTTATAGCATGATCATTGCCATCTATCCTAGCTTAAATGCACAGATCCATTTTTGGACTGCACAAGAAAACAATATGCAAGTTTCCAAATGCCAGTGTGTGTAAATAATCACTACAGAAATTTAAGGGATTATTTTTGCTAGAGGAATGCATGCCCCTTTCATTTTTTATTCTCTTTCATCCTAGTAGCTTTTGCTTTGAAAATCCATGTTTCCAGGCAATAACAAGGGCATAAAGTTATTTTCTGCAAATTGTGCAGTTCTAGCAATCTTTGTTTCTTTTAAGTATCTCTGCTGAAGTGGCTGTATAAGCATTTTCCGATTACGCATCAAGGTGTTAAGTAGTTCTAATACATGCAAAGGCCACGATGTTGTGCTAGGTCTTCTCTATCAGCTTCTAACTTGCCATACACCCTTATTAACACTGTTAGAAGAGTCACAAGAAGCTCCTTAATAGTAAACAGGTAGGTACAAAACAGAGGAGAAAAAAGTACCCCAAAAAATGGAAGGGGAAGAATTAGCTTTTAATTAAGACTTATAGCTGTTTATAGCAACCCACAGTTCTGCTCTGTGTTCAGTGCAACTATTGGCCTAAAAGGCTACATTTCCCTCCCTCTTTTCCTTCCTCCAAGGAGGCTTCCTGCAATTCCCCTGGGCCTCAATGCACAAAAAAGATAGGGCCTCCGCGTGAAAGGAGTTTTACTCTTTTTGAAAATCCACCTTCCTTCTGTAGCCTCTATTTGTCCTGTTCTCAAAAAGACAACTTTGCAATTCAGTAATACCTGCAGGATGAATTGTTTAACGCTTTTGGGATGAGTTTCCTCTTCAGTCTGATCAAAGAGGGAGGCAAGCTGGGCCTAGGCCAGGTTGGCCTGTGACCAAAGCAGTTCCTTCAGCGGCAGTTGCTGGAGCTGCTTGGAAACGACTTGTAAAAGAAAAGGCAGAAGCTTCAACTGTGCCCCAGGAACCACCTCACAACTTCACATGCAGAATGCGATTTTGCTTTTTATCCATCTGGTGCAGTACACATGAGTGGAAAGTCTGATACCTTCACTGCACAGCTAGGGAATCGGAGTTACGTCCTTACGAGCAGGCGTGCTGTGCTCCAAAAGGGCAGATGCAGTCAGATTGCACACTAAAACATGGTTATGATCCGAGTACAATCAACATAACAGACCAGTATGCAGACTACCCTGCTCTCCCACTATACTTATTTAGCAAATGGGAAACTTTTGTGAAAAAAAAAAAAGAGAAAACATTTGTTGGACTATACAACCTTAAGCAAGCTATGTGAATCAGCTTTTTATAAACTACTGCTCTTAATCTACAAGAGGTTCTTCCTCTTTTTCTACAGAGGAAAAATGAATAGACTGAGTATAGGAATATAGAAAATAATCAATTTCAATTTTATCTGTAGATATTTCTGAGCTAAGTGGGGTAGTTGACATACCTGAGGGACATGATGCCATCCAGAAGGACCTGGACTTTCTGGAGGTCAGAAGGTAGGCAGAGGCACAGAAGTAGGCCTCTGTGAGCCTCATGGGGTTCTACAAGGCCAAGTGCAGGGTCCTGCACCTGGGTCAGGGCAGCCCCCAGTATCAGCACAGACTGGGGGGTGAGGGGATGGAAAGCAGTCCCGCTGAGAAGGATTTGGGGGTTGAAAAACCAAATATGACCCAGCTGTGTGCACTTGCAGCCCAGAAGGAAAACCATATCCTGGGCTGCATCAAAAGCAGCATGCCCAGCAGGGTGAGGGAGGGGATTCTGCCTCTCTAACCCCCTCTGGTGAGACCCCACCTGCGTCCAGCTCTTGGGCCCCCAACATAAGGACATGGACCTGTGGGAGAAGGTCCAGAGGAGGGCGCAAAAATGATCCGAGGGATGGAGCACCTCTTCTGTGAGGACAGGCTGAGAGAGTTGGGGTTGTTCAGCCTGGAGAAGAAAAGGCTCCAGGGAGACCTTAGAGCAAGTTTTCAGTACTTAAAGGGAACCTACAGGAAAGACAGGGACAAACTTTTTGGCAGGACCTGTACTGACAGGACAAGAGGTAATGGTTTTAAACTAAACAAGGGAAGATTTAGACTAAGTAGAAGGAAGAAATTTTTTACTATAGGGTGGTGAAACTCTGGCCCAGGTTGTGCAGAGAGGTGGTAGATGCCCCATCCCTGGAAAGATTCCAGCCCAGGTTAGACAGGGCTCTGAGCAACCTGATCTAGTTGAAAATTTCCCTGCTTATTGCAGGGGAGATTGGACTTTAAAGGTCCCTCCCAAACAAACTATTCTATGATTTTAATAAGTTAACTCAAAAATATTCCCTAATTGATCACATTGTTTATAACAATATATATTTAAATGAATTGTACAAAAGGGCAAGACAACTAATATACTTCAAATTGACCTGCTTGGAGATTTATATGTTATAGTACCTGCTACAAAAGCAGAATGAAATGACATAATAGAGCTTTAGCATGTAAAATGTCTTTTGGAGCTAGCTTGCAAATTGCTAGCTGTCATGTATGACAAAACACACCTTTGGTGTTACATTTCCCATGCCTTTGATAAAAGTTCTCTCAGAAAGACATGATCACTATTACAGTAAAAGCACAAAATCCAGTGTGATATTACTTCTAGTAACAGATCAACATTACCTTTTGTGTTACTAAACTTCCTTCCCTCACCTTTCCCACAAAATCATACGTACCACCATTTCAAGATTCCTCAGAATCATAAATCAATGCATTTCAGCAGAAAGTTCATGAAATAATTTTAATTGTGAAATACTTAATACTCAGAAATATATAATGTAACTCATACATACATGTTCTACTTCTCTCAATAAACAAGTCCAAGACACCTCTTCCCCTTGCTGGCTTGCTTCCCTACTTGAGCATAAAGGAACACTACCAGGTTAAGTTAAATGAGAGACCTGAATCCCAACATAATAAAGATATTGAGAATAAGTAGACAAAATGCTAGGAAGTTAGAAATTTCTGAACAAAAAAAAAAAAAAACACCACACTTTTTTTTTCTTATCTTAGTACAATGAAAAGCATAGGTCTGCTTAAAGCCTTAACATGCAAGACAGTCTCCAGCCATTTTTTGCTTCTGTGATCTGTGGAGTCATTATAGTACATGACATTCTAAGCCCACAACATCCAATTTCATAAAATAACTACCAAGTCCTAAAAATGAGCTCACATGTTCAACAAGCAGTTCAGAGCATTTGCTAAAAATATCTGCACATTACTGTAACTCTGCTTCCTCTTAACCCAGATTACCAAAAAAAAAAAAATTGAACTTCCTATTGTACCTTTTTCCTCGAAATCAAAGCTTCTCCAGTTTTATCTCGCCCAAGTAAAGTCTAGTTAAGATGTGAGTTTATTTTTTATGAAGCTAATTCTGGAAGTATCACACAGGCTATCTTGAGTACTCTCAACTACAGAAGAGGGGCCCTTGCTATTTACATTCAGTATTGGTTTTGCCACAACGGGGATGCAGTTGCTATCAGGATAGAAGAGTTACAAGCAAGCAGAACTCTTATCACGGAATCTGTAGTCATGATAAAACTGGTCAGTAACACAGGAGAGAGTAAGCACATATTTTCACATCTCCTTTCCTCTTTGAGTGTACCTCTGGCAAAGATAACAGTGGTAGCACAATCATTTCTTCAAACATGAAATGACTATGCAGATGTGATTTGGCATGCATGTTTTCCCCCAACATGTGAAGCTGACCAGCCTCAATAAAATGATTAGAGAGAATGCTGTCACTTCTGAAGGAATTGTCTACTTTGCCAAACTTTCCTTCCTTTGGCAAATTTGGTAATTTTTTTTGAGTCTACTTTTTGCACATCACCTGGGTACTCCAGTTCTGCCCCTCCTCAGACCTCTGTGCAGATAGGCGATGACCAGTAGCTGCATCACCAACAATTATTTTACTTCTCTTTGACCAGAAGTCATAACTACAGTCATTCAGAGAGCAATAAGCAGACTGTGATCTAAAACTGTAGGGCATTTCTCCTTAAGAAGTTAAGATTACAACCCTAGTATAAAAAACTCCCATAAAACAGGAAAGCAAAATTCAGACCTTACACTACTGGGAACTTGCCTCTGGCCTCAGTCACATCACCATTTGTCCCATAAAAACATAATTTCTTCTTAACCTCCATAAGGTGTCTATTGTGCAAGTTTAATCACAGAAAGAAAAAAAAAGACCCAATGTGTTGTTGAAGCCATATAGAAGTGTTAATCAAATATTTCTCTTTTGGCGTATACAACGCTGGCTTCTCAAAAAAATAATCTTTCACACTCTCATATACACACATTGGAGAGGAGCTTTTCCAGTTCACGCAGTCTATTTATAGATGGAAATTGTATTTCCATTTTTTGAGGCTTACAGAGAAAGGAATATTACTCCAACAAAATGCAAGTTACCTTTTTGCAATAACAATGGAATAAGCAGAAGCTGAAAATCCAGAGGTGTTGCAATAATGTCAGGCTGGTCACTGCAAAAGCAGAGAATGTGTTTCTTTGCTTACTTCTAACTAATTATTGCATTAAACCACCACAGTACCTTCTTGCTTAATCTGTTTATTTTCCTTATTCAGGTAAGAGTTCCCCATTTTAGTGGTGTACTGCATCTTGAGTTTAATCTAAGCACTATTTATTTGTCAAAGACTCTTCCCAGTTGACAGTGCTGTGAAAAATGCAATTATATAAAGCTGATAGATTTTTTTTTTTCTTAAGCAGCAGAAACTGTCACGTTTGTTCACCCTGCATGTAGAAACCTGCACGCAATTATGACAAAATGTGAAGATATTACAAACACGCATTGGCAGAAATATTTTCAGGTCTTTAGTGTGTCCAGATTCTGCCTGGATCACCAATATAACTCAGGAAGCATGAAAAATGAATGTATTCAAGTAGACTAGATTAACATCTCTATTCAAAAAGGACTGTAATGAAGTTTTCCTCTTTACCTGATTGATGTTACCTTTAAGTGACAAGGAGGTCATTCATCTTAAGCAGTAACTGTGGGAAATAAAGTCAGTATTATCTTTATAGTTTCACCTTTCCCTCAGCAAAAAATGATGCAAACACATACACTGAGATGACTTTAAAAAAAAAAGTGGGGAGGAACACCCACATAAAAACTACCGAAGTTGATAAAAGCTTAAGACTCTGTAAAATTTCCTTTATTTTTTTTCCCTTTGCCACTTCTACCAGCTGCAACACAAAGGAGAGAGCATGACCTTCACAAAACAAGTGACCTCATAACTGCTAAAGCTCTTTAAAAAGATACAACTTCTCTCCCATAATGAAAGTGTCCAACAGAAAGATGAACGACACTTTCTTTTCTACTCCCAGGACAGAGCAAGGTTTATTTTCAGCCATCAGAGTAAACTGAACTTCCAGTCTATGGAACTTGGACCTGAAAATAGGAACCAGTCTCATACTGCCCTAGGGGGAACCCAAGAATATGATTTCTTCTTCTACTGTTGGTATCTCTCCTAATTGATCTTAAAAACTATCTTCTATGCAACTAAAAGCTAAGGAAAAATCTCTTATAATTTAATAGAAAAGAAAATGCTGTAATGGAATCTATTATAAATTTACCTATACATACATATATGCAGAGAGAATATATTTGAATGTAAACTAAAAATTTGACGTTTAAGGTGGAAAATACAACACAGACGCATTTTGTCTACAATTAAAGCCACACTGAACAGCTGAAAGATGACAAACAAAATAAGCTTTCATGATTCTGGATTTTCTTTAAACATCTTAATCTTAGGTTAGATTTGCAGCCTGGGGTGGGGGAATCAAGGTTTGATTGTTTTGTCTCCAGAGCTAAATAAAGTTGTAATTAATTTTGTGTTTGGCTCTTCATTTTCATCAAAACAAACAAAAAATAAGACAAAAGAGTTGAAAAGCAGAACTGCAGAAATTTTAGCCTGAAAACTTGAGACCTGAAACTGAGTATTTTTGCAGAGCTGTTATTGTAACATGCTGGCTAATATCTATCACTTTTATCAGTCATAGAGAAAAGCAGATACACTTAGCAAGTGGTTAATAGATAGTCTTTAATCACTGTCATAGAGAGGTCCCAAGGGAACAGAAAATTCTACATTTTCCCCTCTGGTGTCTAAAAAGTTTCAATGGTTGCAGAATTACTGCACTGTAACAGGTAGGGATTGTTTAGAACCCTCTTAAGTGGTTGTTTCTCTTAAACTGTTAGAGGGCTTAGTGTCTAATGTGTAGACATGCTGGCCAGACCCACACACAGAAGTGTTCCTGTGAAGTGAATCAGACCTGAAGTCCATGTTACGCACATTTTATAGATATATGTTTATATAGATATACATCAGATACACAAAGCAGTCATTCACCATGATGTGCTTTTGACTAGAAAGCATACCACTAGCAGCTTACACTGAAATAGATTATGTTCCAATGCTCCTTTCAGAAATGCATTTTACGATTTGTCCTCTAGCTTATTTGCTTCATTAGAAGAACAGTAAGATTACTACTCCCAAATTTGAGAACTGCCTGGGAAAAAACCCACATAAAAACATAAAATAAAATCAAAGCTAGTAAACAGGTCTAAGGTGAAAAAATTATATATATTTTTTTTAAGTAGAAGTTTTTTAAAAGTGTCATACAGGGAAAATGGCATTTTATTTTCTAGTAGAATATTTACATGCATGAAATGTAGGTCAGTATTAGCTTATGATTCCAGCTCAATTTCATTCTTAAATATGTCTGTCATTGGTAATGTCTCCTTTTGTGTCCCTGACAGATCTTTCCCATTCCAGCCTTATCAGAAAAAAAAAATCCCTCTTTTCCCACTTCAGTTTAATCACTTTTTCCTCACTGTCTGCTCCATCTTCTTGCTCACTCTGATAGCCTTCATATTTGCCCAGCAACCCTGCTCTTTCATTTGCTATGCAAGCTCCCCAAGAAAATATAATGAAGGAAAACAGACACATTACAGATTAAGGAGGTTACTGCTGTTCTCTCTGACTGTTGCATTTAAGAAAATTTATGCTAATGAAGTTTGAAATCTCCCCTCCCTACATCACAAGGGAAGTTTACACTTAAAGTTTTGAGAAAGTCTAGGTTAGACTTTTTACATACCACAACGTGCGTGTATAATTTTAGGCTTGATATGCTCAAATAGCTGTAAGGTTCTGCATTTTTATATTCTAAATAGCAGTATTGATTGTTCAAGAGGCTTTAATTTCTAAGCCTAATAAAAGTGAAGCAAGATTGATGCTGTATTTTGTTTACTAAATATAAATTTCTCTCTTGAAAAATCAACACATCTGCAGATGGATACAGATAGACATAGATATCTGTGTGATCTATCACATCTTAAGACACTCAGTGGTTATATACTTGTGTTACATTACTCCAAAATTATTATGTTTTTAAGCAGAAAGTCTCATTTTCTCTAACACATGTAACTTTTTTTCCTACTTTTTTTTAGTGCCTTTGTAGTTAAATAATCACGTGCTACACTGTGATATTGATTCCCAGGAGCTGGAAGTTTGGAAGAGATGTTTATGCTAACTTGCAACATCTGTAAGGCAGATGAGGCCCTTCCATTATGTGTTGCATAAGTATAATTTTCAGTTAGCAATTCTGCTAATTTTCAAGGATAATCATTATTACCATGATTTATTTATAAACCATGATAAACGTGGTTTATTTGCACATTTTGTAAAGGCTACCACATTCATTTATGGATTTTCCAGAGGATACAAAAAAATCCATGTCCTATTTTGACACTTCAGCAATTTGTCAATATCACTTCGATATTTTTGAGAACCAAGTAAAACAAGTTCAAATAGGGAAAAATTTAAATGCAGTCATCTAAGCGTTGCTCAGCCTATTCACCTGCTACAGACCGTTGAGGAAAGGTGGAAAGAATGTTTGATGAGAGCTTACCAGAGCTCAAAACCACACCTTTAACTAAATTTCAACAGTGATAAGAGACTTATCATTCCAACTTCCAAAAGTCTTTGACAGAGTTTTAGGTTTATAGTTACTGGCTCTCTCATCTGCTCTTCCAGTTCACTAGAGGCATATAAATAATTGTTCACTTCTAAATCTATTTATTTTTTAAATCTTTTTACATGAAAATTAAAATATTAACATTTAGTTAATAGATTAAGAAAACTGAGATATTAACATCTTGCCAGGGGATAGCACTGATGACCTGGAGTTCAAGTAACCTAAAGGAAGTGGGTGGGAAAAGAAAAAATAATAATTATAATAATAAAAATAATTATCACAGATGATAATCCTATATAAATGGACTATGATGAATGTTGGTTATGAAATGAGTGAGGTTTTCATGCTACTTTTACAATTAAACTGAAAACAGTTAAATAATAGTTCTAAAGTTACTGAAGCGTAAATCAAGTAAGTAATTAGGTAAGACATAAAAATGCTACTTCAAATTTATGGTAGACACAGCTCACATTTGTAGGAATATTCTTTTGGGATCCTTTTTTCCAGTTCTGTTTCTTGGACAAGGATAAGAGTAAGAACAATTAATTATTTTTTGCTTCTTTGTTCTGCAGTGATAAGCCAGACTGACAACTATTTATTGCACCACTTTTTCAGAATGTGGTATCTGCAAGATTTTTGGGTCCTGACTCTGCTAAAGCTGTCCTTTACTTCCATCCCATCTACTATGGAAACACATATAGATTGATTTCTGTTAATATTTTAGAAGGCCATTTTCAGAAGGCAGACGTCATTTTAATGGTGCTTTTTATGGGTTTAAGTTTTCTTCTGACTCGTTTGAATCTCATCTTTTTTGCTGTTTAGATCTTGGGTAAAGTATCTTTGATACCATCAGGCTATCAATGCTGAATACTTATGCCTATACATTGTATACAGAAAAAGAGGCACGGCCTACTAAAACCAAAATGCTTTACTGTAAGTCCATAATTTTTCAGCTTTGATACCAATTTAATCAGCAACATGATTTCCCTTGTTTTTCAAAGGAGTGAAAATACAGAAGAACACAACAGGAAACACACAGCAAAGCTCAGGCCACAGCATAAGATACCGACATACATTTATTGATATGAACATCACAGTAAACACATCAAAAGCATTTATCTACTGACAAGTTTTACCCAACTGCTGCAGTAACTGCCTGCAGCAATGCTGACATGGTATCTTAGCAGATCTGGCACATTAAACTGGGACAGTCAAAGTAAATTGGGAAGATCTCCAAAGCCCAGGGTTTGACTTGAAGGAAATTTATTGAGCATATTTATTTGACCTGAAGGTGATTTATTAAGATTCATTATTTCCTCTGTGGCAACACAAAACCAAATTTAAGTACTGACTGAGGTGCTATCTTCAAACTTATCTTTTATAAAAAACTCAGTGGTCTTTAGTGATTCCATGGCTATTTCCTAAAGGTGAAAGGTGTTTGTATGCAAGGGAATCAACTCAAAAACTAGCAAAAACACAAGTTACCACACGAACTCTAACAAACATATATAAAAAAAAGCATTCATAAGAAAAAGGAAATTACATTTCTTAAGCTTCAGAAAATGCATAGCACGTTTTATCTGGAGTAAAAATGGAAAAAAACCCCACACAGTCAGAACTGTGAAACAGAGGGTAACATGCTATTTTGAGGTAGTGTCACAGGGCATATCATTTTGCTTAGCTTTCAAAGCCAAAACTATCTATTACAATCTTGGAAGAGAAGCACTAAGATGAAAATGAATTGTTAAAAAATATGGAATTGTTACACTGCTTCATGATTCTTTTTGGTGACCATGTTTTCAACCTCTAATTAAAGGACTTTTATTTTGTTAGAAACTTGTATTGTAACCTTACTCTTACCTAGTTTTAAAAGGGAGTCCAGATGAAAATATTAAGGACAGAGGTTTTTTGGGTTTTGTTTTGGTTTTTTTAAGTCTTTGTAAATCCCATTGAACTGCACATACACAAACCTAAGACAAATTTGAAAGACCAAAGTATTGGAGTAAACCTTCTTGTAAACCACAGGCATCAGGATCAAGTGACAGATTTTGAGGAAAAACCCTGTCTGGTAGACACAGCCCAGCAAGTCTCTGGCAAGAAGCAGATAGCAGAAATACAGCTGAATGCCCTAAACATTCTCCAAGATCACCACTCTAATCAAAAAAGGGAAACACAGAATAACCAAATGACAGCACAGAAGTTACCCTATTAATGCTCAAAATCTGCTACAAGATATAAATCAAGCAAATTTGAAGTGGGAAGAACCAGTCTCTTGTCACAAATTGCTTCCAAAATTATCTTGCTTCTCTCACAGGTTTGCCTAGTGCTTGGCAACTGTCAAAAATGAAGTCTCACTTCTTAGCTCTATTCTCACAACAGGTGGGATAAATCAGTCTTTGAAAACAATCAGATAGAAAGATTAAGTAGGATTAAGAGAGATCAGAAATACAACAATTAATCCAAAGGAAATTTCTAGCTTTATTGTATTTAGAGTTTAAAAGTAAGTCATAAACTAATACCATTTCAGACCGAAGGAAGGAGATATGGGGATGTCCTGGCCCATATACTTTGTCTACCCAAGCAGGGTATCTTTATCCCTTAACATTTCTAAACTGCACAGATCTGCACTGAGGAAGCCTTAAATTAGAGCTTAGTTTTCAGGTCTGAAGGCTTGATTTAAACAAACATACGTAGGAAACAGCATCTTAGCCATACAGTAATAACAATACAAAGGCAATATCCATCTATTCATCCGGGGTTATACAACTGAGAGCTGCATAGTAGTAGCTAAAACAGCACTGGGAGTGATCATATCCCACTGTGAATGGCTGCAGTTGCAGATTGCATGTTATTTTAGTTATGACTGCTTAATTTGCACACAATTTTATCAGCTATGATAAAATGCTGTCGCATTAAATCACGCAGTAGTCTCCTATGTTCCTCTGGGTCCTTGATTTTACTCTTGCTCTGAGAGGTACTTTGGTACTAAATCAATATTGAATTCAAGAGTTGCCTCTAGTTGTGCTTCAACGTTTGAAAATGCAGCTGTCACATTCTTCACTTTAGTGTCAATGAAAACAATTGCTGAATACCCAAAATAATACACATACACAGAAAGACGAACAACATTGAAGTTATTGCTATTCTATTACTACTGTGTTTGACAGAAGGTAGATTGACGAGTTATCCATTAAACAATGAAATCAGGGAAGTTTTATTTTATTTTTCTTTTAATTTTGTAATTATGGGCTTAGTTGAAATTTTTCATATGCAAACTTCTTTCTAAAATGAAGAATAATTTTTTATTCAGTTTCTCAGACAAATGTAGTGCTAAGAGAAGTTACCTTCAGAATTTTCTAGAGGGGCAAACTTTAGTTCAAGAATAAAGTTTCTTTCTAGCAGTGAAGCATATCAGATTCCAAGTAGAAGACATCTGGACAATAGGAAAGAGCAAACTCAGCAATAATACCAAACCCTTAGAGGAAAGAAAACACAGAACAGTCAAACACTGAAACAGATTGCTTAGGGAGGCTGTACAATTTGTGTCCTTGGATATATTCAAAACTCAGCCACACAAACTGAGACGACTGGACCTCCTTCGGGCAGGGTGTAGGAATAAAAGAGCTTCATAGCCCCCTTGCAACCTAAAATATTCTGCACTTGTATGATTCTATTTTCACTAACTCTATGCAAGTAATTTTCTCCAAATTACTCTATTAAGAGAAGAAAGACAAAATAATTGAAGAACTCAGCAGAGAAGCACAGGAGAAGTGAACTGGTTGCTCAGAGGTAATTGCTTAATTATTATCGGAACCAAAACCACCAGATAAGAAGTGTTGACAGTAAATTAAGCTGTTTATTCAGCAGTATTTCTAGTGAGAATTTACTACTATGCTCTTGGTAGAATTAAATCTAAAGCCAGATTGAAAGGCAAAGAATGAAATTAACAGAAGCAAAGCAGGAAGCACTGAAGGAGGGAGGAAGGGAGAGACATACAGAGTAATTAAGACTCTAAGTTCTTCTCAGATGGTACGAAATCATGATGTGTTTTGTATTAGAGAGACAATCAGAAGGAACAGAGCCAGTGGAAAGAGGCAGAAGTCAAATTAAGACAGGAACAAGTATGGCACAAGAGCGAACTGGTGGAAGAAGAAAACACAGGCAGTGCCTAGGGTGCCTGTGTGATGGGAAAATACATTTATTGGAGACGGCAGTGACTAGTGACAGACTGCAAAAGACATTAAACCAACAAAGACCTCCTTACGCATATCAGTTTTGCTGCTGAAGTAGATCATATTAATTGAATCAATGTACCAAAGTGATATTAAAGAATAAATAAGATCCACTAGTGTTGACAGCATACAATTTGCATCAGTTAAGAAAATGTTTGCTTAACATAATAGGTTATATTACATTATAACAACTGCATAATTTTTTAATTTCATATTGCAGCACCTTAATATCTTGTTTTGAACATAAGGGGGTTTTTGTATGCTTTATAGATAATGACCAGAAATTCTTCTGGCCATCCCATACCTTCCAGCACCCTCTAGTAAAATCAAATACATATTAGTTGACATAAGAATTGCAAAGCGTTTTAGAGAATGAGGCATTAGACAAAATATATATATATATTTTAGCAATTGACAATGATCTAGGCAATGTCAGTCAGTCTCACCTCTGCACCCAGCAAGATCACAGAGCAGATCCTCCTGGAAACTATGCTAAGGCACAAGGAAAATANTGACTGCTCTTCATAAAGTACTCCTGGTCGTACAGACACTAATCATGAACAATCCTGTTGGATTTAACACAAAAAAAAAAATCTAAGTTCATGATAAGGGGCACCTGCCTTACATTTTTGAATGCATGGGATATTTTTTTGTTTTGTTTTGAAGTACCTACGAAACTGGGCCTTCGTGGATTTTTACAGCTGTAACACACTACCAATATGCATGGCCATCCTCCATATCCCCACTCCCCCAATACCTCATCCCTATCACCTCTTAGAAGAGGTGGACTCAAGATTTTTCCTTACAGTCTTTTTTGCAATTTTGATGCGTGCTCTTCAACACAGATTTTGAATTTGGGAAAGACAAACCTCAGCTGATGTAATACAGCACAGCTCTGCCCTCTTACATAGGGCAGACATTTACAGCAAATATCTTCTAGGCCTTATTTCCTGAGGATGCATACAGCTCTTTTCTTTTTATTACCTGTTCTTCAGACAGTGTTAAAAATATGACAGTCTAAATTTAGGATCATCTCAGCCACAGGTACTGTACAGATATGTTAATAGAAATTGCCATTTTCCCTTTTGTCATGCCAGCCTGAACAGATAAGCAACAGTCTTTGGAGGGAGAGAAATTAGGGGATTAGTTCTGTAATCCTTTGTAGAATATTGTTGCTCAGCAGCTTCTTTGTGAATCAGGGAAGGTGACCCTGCTATCACCATAGCTCATCAAATTTCACTTAATAAGAACTCAAGAGGGCACTGGTGAGAAATATGGTATAGAGGGATAACGGGAATTAATTTGATGATACTGCTTTACAAATTGTATCTAGTGTTAGTCAATTAGTTTGGTATGTTGAAGTCTCAGAGGAAAAACTAAGCAAGGCAAGATATATAGGGAGAAGAGGCTTATCTCTCAAATAATATTGTTCAATACACACAAGCAAGCTTTCAGGTCAGATGGACTATAGCAGATAGCTTCTCCTTTTCCTCCAAGCCACACCAGCTGATGTAGCAGTCTCTTCCCGAAAGCTAAACCTTTCCTCATACATCCCGATAGCCACATCACCACTGCAGCAATTGAAGGAGGCAGCTGCCAAAAACGTGTATCATTGATTCATTCAGTAAGACTAATTCACAAAAATAGTTAGTAAGAAGAAAAAGCAAAGAGATGCCACTGCCACACACACCTCCACACCTCCCCATAGAGAGCAAGCAGGCACACCCTCACCTGGCACTTATACCATCAGCAGAACAGAGAAGTTTTAACTGATGTAATTGTAAAAGACAGTCATTCGTTGGAAATTAAATGACATCGATAAACGTTGAAATGGTTGGTTTCTACCTTATCGAGATTTGTTTCTACCGTTCTGTAAACAGTAGCTATAAGACATTTTTCAGTTCTAAAAATTTCTCCACTAAACTTTAACAAATTATTTAAAACATTGCAGTTAGTTAAAAATTGTTTTACTCTAGCCCAGTAGAGCAGTAGCCTTCAGCATGCTATATGTGACATGATATGAGTTCACAGATCTCAGAAGTCAGTCCTATTAGTTCCAACAGAACAGTGAAGGAAAACATAGTTGGAAGACTTCAGTGACCCTTTATTAGAGGTGGAGGGGTCTTTTTTGCACAGTAATACAGTGTCTCAGTCAGTTCAGCTGTAACTGACATAGGGATTTTCTTAATAAAAAAAATATCTATTTAACTGGAAGTTACTTGTAAGAGTAATTTATTTTTGTCTACTAAATACTGAGAGTTTTTTGCAACACAGACATTTACAAAATGTTTGTTCTGCTACCAAATCAGCTTGTTTGAGGAAAGATCTGAGATAATCTGTGTGAGGTTGGAGAAATAACACTTTAACACATCCACCTCAAAAAAGTTGTTACATTTTAATTTTTATCTGTCAGGCATAGAAGTTAAAGTGTCTTAGGTAGTCTTCCTAACTTGACTACAGACTCTTCAGAGAAATTTGGCCACTGTATTTATATACTAGAATATGAGTTTGATGCTACATGATCAACAAACAGCATCACGTCCATCTATCATACTCAAGAACCTTGCTTGGTTTTTCAGGCATAAATAGCTGGAGACCAAAAACTTTAATGGTCAAATAAAATAGTTTCTGTATTACGTTATGAGGCCTCAAATACTGAGCTATGTTGCATTAAGGACAACATTCCATGATTCTTTTGTTCTTTTTTCTCATCAAGATACAAAAAAAGCCAAATTTTCTTGCCCAGAGAAACCCAGTGTTACTGTCTAAGTATTTATCAAACATCATAGGTTAGACTGAATTTTGAGCAGAAAATGCTTTTAGCCCTCATGGTCAGCCAAAGGGTGGCTTTCTGCAACCACCAGCTGCAGTTCTGAAAGCACTTGAAAGCTGTTGCTCTTTTTTGACAGCAGCTTGTGTGATAAATATGCCAATTAATTGCAGAAACCTGCAAGCAAATCTTCAAACTGATGCCATGCATAACCCATAATTGCTTAATACTATTACTTTGGCTCTATTCAGATAAGACTCTCTAAAGTCTTCCCCCCTACCCCCTCCCCAGTCAGAAGAACTTTGCAGTGCAGTGTTTTGGTTTGAACAGACTGACTGGAGGGCCACAAGTGCCCTCCTCTGGATGTCTGATGCTACTCCAGTTTATCCAAGGAACAACACCGATGGCTGATTTGTGACCAGGTGCCTAAAACACCCTGTGCTGAAGTGCTTTGCATTTTATATCCCCAGTGTGAAAATGAAAATATTTATTGAATTGCAAGCTTTTTAGTGCAAGCTATGCAGACTGAAGAGCATCAGCCAAATAATTTAATAAGAAAATACCTAGCTGTGTAATTTAGCAGAGCTTTAGTGTCATTTATAGATAATTTCTCTGTGAACGTGTTTCTTGACTAACTGAGCACAGAAAATTGATCTTTAATCCTATCATTTTCAAGCAGGATTTAGATTAAGAATACGCCTCCTCCTTTTCCCTCCAAGTCTGAAAATGAGTTTTCCAATTGTTTGTCTTATAATATCAACAGGGATAATCTATCCATGAGGGAAACCATTAGAATGCCAAAAAAACAAACATTAGTATAGCTTATACATAGCTACCAAGCCACGATGAGGTAGATTTCTGATTCTGAGGAAGGTTTCTGATTCCCAGCTGTGCTGGAAGCATTCACAGTTCTGAAATGCATTGAAGCACTTCTAGAAATCAGTATGTGCCTAAATATGGATTTAAGACATTTGGGTACCTGCACTTGACATTCCGGGGATATACATACACATACATTAGATATTAAAATGAATGCTGTGCATGGCAGCACAATTTGCATGTTAATGATTACATAGCTATCCAAAGGAACATTGTAGACACAACTTCATGCTATAATCAGAAACATAGGGAAAGTCGTGCCCAAAACCAGAAGCAAAACTGAGAAAGTTCTAACCTGTATTCTACTTCAGCTAAGAAATGGTCAGCTTTCCATTCTGACACATAGACTAATAACAACCAGGATGCTTATGTGAGCTCTGAACAAGTTACTTCTTGTACTCAATGTGGCTCTTGTCTTTTAGCAGATGAAATGACATGTGGGGGAACAAGTTATGAGACCTGGGAATTCTGTATTTTATTTTGTTCAGCATAAATACATATTATTCAGATCCAGCACAGTACACATGCAGTGCAACAACCTTTCTGAGATGCGCTCATATTAGGAAAACCTGTCATGTCTTCCCACCTTATAGAGTAAGGCAGACTTTAACCTTCTCGGTTTAAGAAGGGAACATCCAAAAATCAAAAAGCAAAGGGTGGAAATCAAAGTTGAAATTTGACAGTGTCCCAGACAAGTGTGATTACTCTCATCAAGTGTGTTGCAATTTTTCTTTAGCTGATATCAGCATGTCTTTCTTCAAGGTGAGAGCCTGAAAATTAACACACAAACAGAAAAGAGGTTCTTTCCATCATTGCTAGTAAGTGACTTGGGGAAATCATCCAGCTCTGCTGTGCTCTCAGTTTAGTGCCCTGAGGCTGCAGGTGTTGGGACTCCATTGTGCAGAAAGATAGATGCTTTAAGTCTTATGAAAAGTACACATAAATATTTTTAATTATCTCCACCTGGATTTTATTTCTCACTTTCTGGAAAACAGGGCAGCTTTTGTAGCTCTCAGATCTACTGCTAGTCCAAGTCACTATTGGTTCATAGATAGGAAAGCAAGTCAAGAGAAAAGGAAATATCCAGTCACCTGAACTTGAACAGCTTGAACTGTAACTTGTTCTAGAAAATCTTGGACCCATCACAAGACACTGCATTAAGCAGTCCTACCATGCAAAAAAATAAATAAAAGTACCAAAAGAGGTGGCATAGAGAAAACCACTGATAATTTGCTGCAGGCTGGTTTTGGAAAGTCAAACAAAATTAATCAAATATTAGAGCAAAACATTCGAAGCAGCATTCAGACTCTACAGCCCAGGTGTGCATTTCAAACTTTTTTCTATGAAAATTTGCTGATAAATACAAATTTCTGATTGACTCCTTAGAAAAGTATTTCATGCCTGAGCCTGGAAGTCCATGAAAATGGACTCAAATAATAGATCATTCTTTTCTTTTCCTCTGCTTGCACTGGTTACACCAGTTTATCTTGCTGCCTGTAGGTGAGTGGAAAATATGAAGTATAGATGATGCCAAAAAGAAAAGAACCGCTAGCCATTGTGCACATGATGCCAAATGTGGAAATGCCAACCCACATTCATTGCAAACACTGGAGAGGAGGACACCAAGGCACTCATCTTCCTCTTGCCTGGCACAGGACTTGTTTGCAGATGTATAGCACCTATTGATCAGGACTTGCACACAATGATTTTCTTGTTATCCCAACATTAGGCATGCTTTTAATACAAGAAGTCCACAATTATCTATGCTTTAATGATTTTTCACCACATATACAAGTTTGTGGTCTCTTGGATCAAATAGCTTGCTCATATTTTTAACCTCCCTAGATCTCTGAACTGATCTTATTGGTATATATTGCTTCTTAGTACATCTTTATCTGAGAGAACTCATCAGCATGCTGGTTACATCATTTGCTAATTGCTAATGAAAGTGTTAAATTAGATCAGACATAAAATTGATCTCTGACACCCCAGTACACACGTCTCGCCCTTCACATCCCAGCTCAATAGGTTGTTGCTTCTCATTATCTTTTGTTTATAGTCTTGACAGTTTTCAATCCCTGTGTTATTCAAGCCAATTTCCATTAATTCTTCAATGAGACTTTGCAGACCACTATTTTATTAATTCCTGCTATCAGAAATACTTCACTAAATCCTACATACATTAGGCTTCCTATATTCCTGCATTCCCTTTGCTGGTTATTTATTAGACTATTTAAAAATTACACGTGCCTGATAATCTTTGTTCTTTCCCTAGTCTATTGCTCAGTAAACTTTGAGTGTTTGCAAAAGCAATATTTTTTTCATTATACTACTAAGACTTAAAGTTAGGACTCTTGCACAGCACTGTAATTTTCAGGATCATGCTTTTGATCAGCAGTACATTTATCTTATCTCAGTGACAGCTTCTCAGTTCCCCATGACTTTTCATAAATCACTACAGGTGGTGTGGTCACCATTTTTGGGATACTGGGATGCACATGTTTAGAATAGCCAGTCTGTTTTCCTCTCCCTCACCCCCGGAATATTTTCTTACTGGTTCTGTTTTACTTCCTTTCTACAATGTTCCTTAGGGAAAAAAAAAACACTGTATTGGAAATAGCCTTTATTTATCCTGGAATGTGCTAAGCCCTCTCATTTCCATTTCGCATCTTTCACTGATTCTATGCTGCAGTTGATATCAACAGTAATACATTTCATTCCTTTCTAGAGAAACAAAAAAAATAGTGGTTTTATATGTGGTTGCTTAAGCATTATTTTAAAATCCACTGATAACACAGCACAAATCATGCAGTACAATTCTGAAGAGAAAGCTTTTGTCCAGCCCAGTTTTAAACAAAAAGTAGCTACATTTTCAGAAAAGTACCTGAATTACTAGAGTTACTTTATAAATCCTTTAGAAACATTAATCAAAAATCTAAGGAAATATATATTCCTTTTATTTAACTATATAATAAACATCAATTATATGTAACCAATACTTTGATACCACGCTGACATTATTTGTTATTTTGTAATTGGCTACAATGATTCATTTTTCAGTGCGCAGAAGAAGTGACTCTTGAGCAAAGACCATACATATCCTTGATAAAAATTAATTCCAGCTGGAAAGAATTTTATTTGTGAGCTTTCAAGGAATAGTATTAAGTTCCTGACACTGTAGAACCAATACACCAGATAATACGCAAGCAACTCTGTAGCAAATATGCATTTGAATGGCAGAACTCAGGCAAGAGCTATATCTTGCATATATCAAGTTATCCAGCATCTGTCAATATCAAAAAGAACTTGAGTCAGTGGATCTTTCTATGGATTATAATTATCATTTAGTAATTCATAAAATGCTACTAACTGTAGGATTTGAAACCGATCTGTACAAGAAAACTCGCTGATGCCAAGTTATAACTATACAAGACAAAAAGCAGTATATGTTTCCTATATACAGCAAAAAAAACCCCCACCAAAATCAATGAGGGGAAAACGCTGAATCTAGAAGAATTTTTTTTTTTTTAACATTGTGAATAACAGTAATTTTGTTTTTAGTTACCTAAAATCTAGCTCTTTACTCCAAGACAGTAATTTGGCTAACTTTATGGTCCACAGACATTCATTCTCAGCTGGCTGGGGAAGAGAATGGTGGCAGCCTCTCATGCCATTTCAGGTCCCATACAGGGCTGCCAGATAGGACAGGGGACCACGGGAAAGCCTGCACTCTCCTGGAGTGAGAGATGGAGCCACACAAGCAGTCCCAGGACAGAAATGGCATTATGGCCTTTATGTATCAAAAGCAAATACTGCAGAGTGAGCTCAAACTAAATGACTTTGTTTTAGATGGCTACAGACAAATAAAAGCATTTTATTCCACGTGCATTACTTCCTGCAAACAAAACAGTAGAGCAATCTAACACAACTTTGAAGACAGACGCAGAAATAGGTGGAATGTAATTCTGAATGTGAAGGTGTGTGGAAACTTGCAGAAAGCGTAGGGTGCTGTTGCACAGAAGTCTTGGTTTAGGGTGCCTAGAAGTAGATTAAAAACTACCCTTCAGCAACATGCTTCAAAGCACTGAAATAGTGCTAAAAACTCTAGTATAATTCTAGAAGTTTCCTTCATTCCTTTGAGCCCAGTTTAGCTTTGAAACATAGCTTGAATTTGGTGATCATTTTAAACTATTAGAGGGAAATTATGTGTTTGAACAGGACTTTTTATTAAAGGACCTTTTCTCTTGAGGGAAAATTACACATGAATAGAGAATCTACCATTAGATTAATGGAATGTAAATTTATCTATTTACATTTCTGAACTCCTTTTTCTCATATTTTAATTAAATTCTTTTTCTCCATATTTTGCTTTCATTATGATCACAATTTGACATGCAGCTGGCAATAGCTGATTTTCATTTTAAGCTGTTTATAATCTCACCCCCAACTGTCATCTGTTACTTGGACTTCTTGTGATCTCCTTGGAGCAAGCAATGAGTATTCCTATCTTTATAGGCAGCACCAGGAATATTGTGAGAGCTACCAAAGTGAGACAAATAGTGGCAAGAGTAATAACTTAATCTGAGCTATTTTGTCTTATCTGCCCTTCAGAATCAGTTCACCCATCTAACATTAGCACTTTACTAACATCCACCAGGGAGTTGCCAAAATATTTAACTTAAAAATTGACAAACATGTCTTGGCTGCACACACTAAAGTATTAAAAATCTGGAAAGCAAACATTGTGCTGCCTGTGCTCATTTTCTATATACACAGACATGAAGCCTCATTATGTGCATTATCATCAGCCTAAAAGCATTTCTTACACTCAATAAAGTTTTGGCCAGCAAAATCAGTACTGTCTAAAAGCAGTCACCTGTATTCACAGGTATAAGATTTCAAATAAGAGATATCATCAAAGGATCTGATATTTTCAATAGTCAATAACAAGCAACATTAGGAAGAGACAGAAATCTCCCTATGACCAAAAAATAGCCAAATTATACTTTCTTTTGAATTACTGGACATAGAGCTCATGAGACTGGTGTGAAACAATCTAATTCTTAACAGTATAGAGCACTTGAATAAAGAAACAGAAAACACTTAGACCCGTACTAGAGACTCAGTACCCAAGGAAATTTATTTGTCTTGGAAAAGTGCACTAGAAGAGCTTTTCCAGTTTTTCAGTCTTACCATTTACTACTACCAGTTGCATCTGCATACTAGAGAATGCCCAGTATAGTGAAGAAAAACACAGAATCATGAAATTTGAAACTTATTTTGCTTACAAATTGAAGGAGCACAACCACAATTGCAGTGTTTCATCTTTTGGTGTTTGACACAAAAGCCTTAAACTCCCTACATTACAAGAATACTTTTAATGTGTTTAACAGAAATATACATGCACAGGAGCATAAGAAGCCCAGGTTATTGTACAATCAATATAACATTAATTTCTGACAATTGTTCCCAAAACTAAAAAGACCACAACAAGGTATGAGAAGCCCATGAGTATGCTCATGCAGAATCAGGAATTCATGCCTATTCCGATCACAGGCACTATTCCTCCCCTCCCCCAAAAAAATACCTTTTACACAGAAACTCCAGTTACAAATTCAGCCTGCCTACAGAACAGACCAGTTGCCAGCAGTTAACATCTTTGAGGCATGACAGTGAAAACATAAGCAATTAAGCCAAGGTGGAATCCATAGTCCCAAAACTTTGGTAGAATTCCCAGTATGAGGTTGAGCCCTTTGCCATGTTAGGTATTGTTTCAAAGTCATGCTATTCTGTTATGCAAACATCAGCTTTACCAAGGCTACCTTCAGTTACCAGTTCTTAGCAAAATAAATAAATAATCTTGTGAAAAAAAGAGCTACCTCTATATCTCCAACTCAATACATGGAAAGACCAGGTGCGTCAAGAAACACCGCAGCTACTGCAAGATGAAACCTTGCTTACAAACCTCCTGGGGATCTCAACAGATATTAGTAAGTAGATACTTAAGGTGCTCAAGGTTGAAAAAGAATTATTTGGATTTTTAAGAAGGCTCTCAAATGTTTTCACATCAGAGATTAGCAGAAAAACTAAGTTACCACTAGGCTGAATACAGAGTCGAAGATAAAAAATTGGTCAAAAAGCAGGAAGGGAACAGCAGTACTTAATAGCCACTTTTCCATGACCAGGGAGATGATTCAGAAGGACAACCCACCATGAATCACTGCTGGGACCGGATTTGTTCAACATCAATGACTTGTAGGAGGTAGTTTACAGAGTAAGTGCACAGTAGGCAGATGATACTTATCTCTTCATATTGATAGTAAGGAAATCCTCACGAACTGAGCATGCAAAAGATCAGAGTTAAGCTTCTAAGTTCATAAATACATAGAAACAATAATCTAAACTATCTATCAGAAATCCAGAACTGAAAGCAACATCATCCTGAGCAAAACACACAGCTCTACATCTCAGGAAGGACACAGCCGAGTTAGACTCCAAAGTACAGGGGACTCCAATGAAATACAGACAAGGGCAACTAAAATGATCAAAGGCTTGCAACAGCTACCCTATAATGAAAGATTAGGAAGGCTAAGACTCATTAATTTGGATTGAACAGCACAAAGGAAATATTATTAAGCTTTAGAAACTTCTGGATGTAGTGAATAAGTAAGCACAGAACTATTACTCACTAAAAACACATAGTAGAACTAAGAACCACTTGATAAAGCTAGAAAGAGGCTATTTTAAAGCAGGTAAAATAAAAGACCACACAGAGACAATAGTACTCCCTGTAATTTGTTGCTATATCTCAAGTTTGTGGAGGCAAACCATACCAGTATATTAAAAAAAAAATAGATTATAAAAAACCCACAACCTCACAGACAACACGTGCATAAAGGGAAATGAAAAAGCATAAGCAAGGTCTTACCTGCTAACACCCCAAAAACAGCAGTTCTAGGACACTGAAGAAAAAGAGGAGGAGCAGAGGGCAGAAAAAAAGGGCAGCTCATGTATTTTCCCTAAATACCACTTCCCTTTGCCACACTCTCAGCTGCATAATACTAAACTGGATGGCCCATTGCTCTGACTCAGCTGGGCCTTTTTATGCCCTAATGTTCTTAATTTGCTTCACCTTTTACCCTGAGAAATTCACTTCTTTTGTTGCAAGCATAAACATGCAATTATTAATAAAAGCAAACACATGTTTATCAGGCACCTTGTTAACTCAGCTAAGGTAATATACAATTCTTCAAAACAAAATAGCAGAATTTACTTGTAAGTAAGGTAAAAAAATATGTTTAGAATTGGTAACCATATTAGGTTTGAATAGAAATCATTGTTTGCATTTCTTCAGAAATACCCAGTTTTCACAAAGGCATTTGTTTTTATCAACTGTTAATTAACATTATATACTTTAGTATCACTTAATGGGGTTATTGGGTTTTATACCTATGAAAAAGAGGAAATATAGAAAACAACCACCCCCCAAAGCATTTTTCACTGAATAAACTGGAAAAAAAAATTAGGAACAAGGGCAACATGTTGGTGATATGACCATACTTCTAAATAAATCAGTTACAGCTATTTCTGGCTTTTAGGGACATCATATTAAGGATTATGAAGTAACTAAAGTCGGTGAGGTTTTTCTCTTGAAAGATGAAATTAAATCTCTATACTTCTGATTTTGGCCTGCAGTGCTTTCTCAGAGATAAATATTTTCAAAGGGATAACAACTGCCTGCCTAGTGAAGAGCAGAATAGAAAAATTATATTCAGATAAAAACTCTGGTCTCTTATCTGGGCTAAAAAATCAGAAACAATCAAATTTGCTCCAGATTAACATTACTTCCCAGTTTTCCAGGTCATAAATATGTCCTTTCTTGTTTTCCGCACTGCATATTTCAGAAAAGTCTTCAACGTGCATTTGCTCTACGTCTACAGTGATAGCACCACACAGAAATGGTGTAGAGAGAGAACAGGGTTAGCCAAAATGAAACAGCAACCCCTGCAGTTCCAACCACAGAAAGACTGACCGACTGTTGCCCAGGACTAAGGAAATTCTCCCAACACCAACTTCTTGCCAAACAATATTCTTTCCAGTTCTTCTCTGGTCAAAAAATAAATAAAAAAAAAATATATTAAAAAAAAGCAAAGCACTAATAAAGAGTTAGGTATTTGATGGTGAACTTTTGTCTTCTTATATATGAGGCATGATTTCTTAAAAAGTATTTCTGCTTGTAGACACAAGCTCGAGCCCACTTCAGCACCAGTGGCTTATCACAGCTGGAACTAGAGAGTGTAGGATCACTATTGAAAACAGTTTTATTAAATTTTACCGGGTTCTATACATACTTAAACTCATTAAATGAATTTTTAATTCTAAGTACTAAATCTGGTAGAAGTTTCAGGTCCAGATCTCTGGTAGAATCATTCAAGTGCTTCTCCAGAACTGGTGAAACTAATCTTCTTGCAGACAGACTGTTGGCAGGTCAGAATGCACAAACAGGGACCTTAAAGCCAAAAAAGCCACCTGAGGTGAAGCCTTGGAAGCCTAAAAGGACAAAGCCCAAACATTGTGTTTTGATTTGAAATTAAAGATAAGAAAGACCCATTAAATATTCATTAATACATAGATGAAGGTGGGAACTTGAATTGACTAATTCTAGTTGTGTTTACACAGGAGATTTTGTTTCAATCACTCAGATATGCTGAGAACTTCTGTAGATCGTGAATTCTAACACGTAGTAGTTGCACTATGTCAGAGACATGAAAACAGGTGCTAAGTACTAACTGAAATTACGTCAGGTCAGAAAGTTTCTAGAAAAAAAGGATCTGTCACTGAGATGAACACCAAAAATTGCGGTCTTTCACACGAATATGCCACACTAAGAAAAAAATCTTCTGTATCTTCTTCATTTTGATTTAAATAAGATCATATAGTATGAGATACAAAGAAAAACAGGTATTATACTATATTTTCAAATGAATAATGAAAAACACAGGCCATTTGAGAATATTTGCTTTAATGAACAAAGCGGCTTATTACAGTCCTATACCACTGGTTAGCAATTAGCAGTTAAATCATGAGAAATCATTGAACCAGCATATAATTAGGATGAAGAACACAACTATGTGTAATGCCCATAATTAGGTTTATGAAAGTTGAAACAGGCAAAATCAAGACCAGGCTGGATGGGGCTTTGAGCAACCTGGTCTGGTGGGAGGTGTCCCTGCCCAGGGCGGGGGGCTGGAACTGGGTGATCTTTAAGGTCCCTTCCAACCCAAACCATTCTATGGTTCTATGATTCTAGATATGACAGACTAAGGGCTTTACTTCTGCCATTTCGGCAATGGGAAATACAATTCCTCAGCAGACTCCTGTAATTTAAACACAAAAATTTGCAGAAGAGTGTCCTATATACTGAGGTCCCAGGACTCTCAATTCTGACACTAACTGTATATTTACTTACTCTTCCCTGCAAAGCAACATTTCTCTTACCTGAAGAAAACAATGTATCATTAAGTATGTGGACTGAATAACATACACAGAGAAACAACCAACCAACCAAACAAACAAACAAAAAAAAAGAAAACCAAACCCCATCCAACAGGATATAATAACCCCCTTTTTCACTGTGAGGACAGTCCTGCAGTGGAGCAGGTTTCCCAGAGAGACTGTGAAAAACCCGACTGGGTAAATCCCTGAGCAACCTAGTCTGATCTCCTTTCATAAATTTGGGCTGCAGACCTCCCGAGTTCCCTTCCAACCTGAGTTACCCTACACTCTATGATTCAGTACACAAACACACAGGCGCACACAAAAAGAGGAGGAAAATTCTGCTTTCCTGTTGAGGACATTTTATACCTGTTCCATTCCCACCCAAATTTCAAGATAAAGTTTGCATGCTTCTGTTTTCCGCACAGTTAAAGGGTGAATGGAAGCCCAGCCACAGATAGTAGCAGCAGGGTATGCAAGATGCTCTACAGTTCCTGTATTTTACTCACAAAAGTCAGAGCAATTTCTTTGGAGAAAATCTGTTTATCTGCTTTATGCCAAAAATCAGGAGGCAGACTGTAATATTGAAAGTAAACTAGCAGGAACACGGAGTCCTTCTGATGGTGGTAAGACTGGTAGAAAGCACAGGAATGATGCCTGTGGCTATCAATCTGGTACTGAATCCTAAGCAATCTAAGTTGATCGTTTTTTCATAGTTTCTGTAAATCTGCCTGTATACCTGCCTAAACAAAAGCTTAATACAGCACCCACTGGACATGGGAAGACAGTACATTAATCTCAATGTGTTTAATGCATTTTAATATGTTAGCTCTACAGCCCTGGTGTTCAACTAGGAAAGAGTCACTCAGTAAGTGCCTTACATATTTTCTTGGCTCATAAAGAGCTACACAGTACTGCAGGGAGCACACTGTACAGTTATTAAATGCTATTATGAGATATGTCATATTATTGCTGAAATCTGCACAAAGCAAAAAAAACGAAGAACCCTCAATATTTGAACTTTAAAATTATACAGTATTTCACTAGCTAAATTTTCACTTCATAAATCCAAAAGGTCTCCATAGCTAGAGCCTACATATAATCGCAGCCCAAGTTGAAAATATTACAGTAAATGTGACAAGATAGATGATAGATGTGGTGTTACGGTTCAAGGATTTACAGTCACAATGTGAATACATTATGTACAGTGACAAGTTCCATAATTTATTCATCGTTTTAGGAATACTATGAAAAATATAGAGACACTTGCCATGGCTTCAGCTGAGATGGAGTTAACTTTCTCATGTGCAGCTGGTCTGGGGCCGTGTTTTGGATTTGAGATGAGAGTGGTGCCAATAGCACAATGATGTTTTTGGTTGCTGCTGAGCAGTCAAGGCCTTTTCTGCTCCTCACACCATCCCACCAGGGAGTGGGATGAGGACGCACAAAAAGTTGCAAAGAGGCACAGCCGGGACAGCTGGCCCCAACTGACCACAGGGATATGCCACATGATGTCATGCTCAGTGTATAAAGCTGGGGAAGAACTAGGAAGGGGGGCGTGTTTGGAGTGATGCCGTTTGTCCTCCTAAGTCATCACATTAAGTGTGATGGAGCCCTGCTTTGCTGGAGATGGCTAAATACCCGCCTGCCCATAGGAAGCAGTGAGTGAATTCCTTGTTCTGCTTTGCTTTCATGCTCGCAGGCTTTTGCTTTACGTATTAAACTGCATTTATCTCAACCCATGAGTTTTTCACACTTTTACTCTTCTGATTCTGTCCCCCATCCCAGCTTGGGGGAGTGAGCGAGCAGCTGCATGGTCCTGGTTTTTGGCTGGGATTGAACCACAACAGCACTTTAAAAATCAGATCAATGATATGTGCATCACTGAGTAGTCAAAACACACATTTACTATGTGTTTTTATGTGTTTTCACGTATTACTTTGCTGAGGGCCAGATTCCAAGATAGTAGCACTCAATTTTCCTACTGTTGAGGTTCACGCTTTTGTAGTTTTATTGAAGCACTCATAGAAGTTTAGATTCTCTAAGATCTTTTGTGGCATCTGCCACTGGGTACCAGTAAGTATCACCGCTACCCAGTAACAATCCACAAAGAGACAGTTTACTGAAATTATGCATTAAGAAGCTCACTGTGGAAAAATAAGATGAGAAAGCATAGGTTTATATTAAGTATTGGAGAAGTTAAGTCATTGTTTCTTTCCATCTTCTTGTTGTCAAGATTTGGGATCATAGTAGAGTTAATTAAAAGCAGTTTGAATGGAGAAAATAATGGACTAGTGCCCTGGAAAACACTGGCCAACAATGAACAGATGCTCATGAACCCAAGTCATCTCTGAAATGCCATCATGAAAAGGGCTAATATAACCTTTGCATACACACACAAACACACATAGATAAAAATATATTTGTGTATTAATAAATACTCTGAGGGAGACCCTGCAGTGTATCTGACTCTTCTGATCATTAGAAAGATGTCAAAAGTTCAGATGCTCCCTTCTCAAAATGGATTCTGAAGGATTGTGAACTATGTTGAAGGAAAGCCACAAATAAAACTTGAATACCTGAGAACCTGTTTTACAATTACAGATTCAAAGAGCTCAAGCTGTTTCTTGTAACAAAAAGTACGAGGAACAATTTGATTACTCTATGAAAGTATCTCCACAGAGAGAAAAACCTAGATAGTAAAGAGCTCTTTAATCTAGCTGAGAAAATGAAACAAGAAGCAAAGGTTAGAAGCTAAAGTGACACATATTAAAATTAGAAATTAGGCACACATTTCTACCACAACCAATTAGCAAGTACATTTGTAAGTTCTTTTCCTATTGACGCCTTTTGAAGAGCTCTTTTATAACCTGAAAAGACACAATTTTATGTGAACTTCTAATCACACTTCCTGCTGCTTCTCTTACAGATTGAAATGTAAGAGCTGATTATACAAAATGAATGGCCATCTACTACAGAAGGGACAGGGAGGAGGAATGCCATTTTTTCCTCCCTGTGACTGAAGAACTAGCAACTTGGTAAAACATAAACTTACCAAAGTGTCACTGGACATACCATAGTTCAAAGGAGTCAATTAATTTATCAGCAGTGTTCCCACAGAAAGAACTTCATTGAGAACAAATTAGAGACTGAAGTTTTGAGCTTTTTAGGATTTGGGGTGTTGCAGTCTTAGAATTTTTAGCTCTAAGTGAACATCCAACAGGTTTTTTTGACTACTTTTTGACTCGGTTACGTTCAAAAAGACAAGTGCAAACTCTTAAGATCTTTTATAAAATACTTCTGCCATTTAATGTCAGTCATTTTCTGTTCTAAATCTAACAAAAGACGCCATAATGAGATGTCTCACCAGTGACTGAACAAACTGAAAAAAAAATACAGTTAAGCTTTCAGTAACATTCGGCAGACAACATTAACAGATTATATTTTACATTGAAAACTATAACAAGAATAATAATTGAAGCAATTGCCAAATCCAAAGTAATGGAATATATGCAAGCAGTCTAGCTAAAAGTTTTCTAGTCATTTTGCAAGTACTCCTACAGGCTTAAAATATGCTGATGAACTAAAAGCACCTTCTTTAAAGAATAGGACAGTAGACAATTTTTTATTAGCTGGCCATTTACTTTATTCTAAGCATAGTAAGATGGTTACTAAGGAATTCATGCTATTCTGCAGCTTCCTTATTTTATTTTATTGAGGAATCTAAATTAGAGTGGGTTGGTCAACTCATTTTATTTATTGTAAAATCAATTTTTTCTTCGCTAATTTTTGTGCGAGTATCATTGACTAAATTTGTCTTCCCGGTTAAGATAATCTTATTGTATCACTAATGGTGGGAAAAACAGCCTTTTTCATCTCTTTCCACACAACTCATATTATATACATACTCCAACCTATTTAGTTTCATCTCTTTACTTCCTTCTTTTTCCTATAAATTATGCACTAGGTGAATAAATATTTGACTATACAACTAAATAAAAGCTAAAATCTTTTGCTTGTAAATAAGACAAATTTCTTTGACTGTAATTTGTAATCTCTAGAAAATATTTTAACTCTGGAAGTTATTGTAATTCTGCAATTTGCTGTCTTTTACACTTTCATGAATTTTTGACTCCGTGGTTATTCAGTCATATATTCCACTGGCTTTCTTGAGTTATGCAGTCAATGAACTGTTTGACACAAAAGTCAAACTGCTCACTGTTGCTCAAGTGTTCTTGCCCTGCAGCTGCCTGGTTGTGTGGAGCTTCTGATGCTCCAGATACACCAATAAGCCAACAGTGAATGTCAGTCAATATCTGCCTTAGCCAAAAAAAAACCAAACAAAACTAAAACCAACCAACCAAACAAAACCAAACAAACAAACAAAACCAACCAACCAAACAAACAAACAAAACCACAAAAAAACCCCAACCATATATTCTTATACAGGGAAAAAGAACTGCAAAATTGTGGCTTTTTTTTGCTCTGTCTTCCTCAACAATCCGCCTAAAGTCTAAAAATGGGGGGGAACTACACAAAACAGAAAATAGCTAGAGAAGTAAGGTGTGCCATTTGTGAAATAGTCTCTGTCACTGTCATTTGTCTAGTGTTAGCAAATTACATGGAAACAATCACGGAGAAACACAAAAATATCATAAACTGTGAGAATAATTTCAAATACTTTGACATATGGGCATCATGAAAAATGTGTGTGTTTTGTACAGGGAACTATAATTGGGTTTAAAAATCCTCAGTGGAAGAATGCAATGCACCTCAGCACTCCAGAGTACCAGAAAGGGCAAGATAATCAAACACTCCGATTTATAAATTATTTCTAAAAATTGTACCAAAACTATGTCTTGGAAAATTTAGTTATTTTCTAATCTACAACTAAATTAGAAAGACTGAATAGGGTGAAAGAAAGGATCTTTCTATCTCTTCAAGTGAGTAGTTCTATTGATTAGTACTATAGAGTCAGTACTGATACCTCCATCATACTCAAGAAATTTATGGTTTTGAGACCAGAAGCCAGGGTGATGCTTTTGAGTCAGACAAGCTTGGAGACAAAATTATAGAAAGCCCAAAACATCTAAGGAGATTATAAACTGAAGAGCATTCGGTCCTTCTCCAGTAGAGGAGAAAAATATTTCTCATGGACTAGGTATTGGGCATTTTTTGAACTTGGATACATGCCACAAAAGTCTCATTTAATATCTGTGACTGTGGAAAGAAATATGCCAGTCCGTTCCAAAAAATAATAAAAAAATTAAAACAAATCAGTTTCCAGCAGATGATAAGTTTTCAACCACATGGCAAATTACATTTAAACAGCCAGAGGGGGTAGATTACTTGTGATAATGGGCCTGCTCATCAGCTCCCCTTTAAAGAAAGAACTTCTTTGTAAGTCAAGCTTGATGCTCTGTCAGAGACATTCTCCAATCTCTCACCATTTCTCTATGTCTGAAAAGGACGTAGACCTCCTGAAAAGGAAGTCTAATAGATACCACCAGTTAAAGTAGTCTGCAAAGTCAAAAAAAGGTGCCTCTATGCTGACATCATCTTCTTCTGTACTAGGGAAGAATATATATGGAACAAGCCTCACCCAATGTGCTGCTGATTACTGTTGTGGAATGAATAACCTCATTGATAGAGCAAGATACACCAAGTTTCCACAAAGAAATTTGCTTGAGGCTCATGACTCACAGCGATGGTACTTACAGCACCAGGTCTTCTGACTTCCTCACTTATAATTATCCACTTTTCATCCATCTGTGGGGAACAGAGGCCACGAATGAGAAATTCAGCCTTGTGGAGTGTTTTAATTCATGACTTCCGTAAAAGAAGAACTGTGTTATAAAAGGTTCCTCTCCCTTTCTTTCCTTGATACCATACTCCCACTACCTCAGGAAGCAAAATGTATTTGGCTTCCTGTTAGAGACAGCAAGAGGGTGTGATATGACACAGAAGTCCTACACTGCATCAGCGAATTGTGTGACCCATTTTTTTTTCCTTACTTCTTTCCACTTTTTTTTTTTTTTCCAGAAATGTGCTTCTAAAACTCATGTTGTCTAGATAGGCTTACTGAACAAGCATATTTTCTCTGCCTAGGGATTTATCACAGCTGTGTGGAAGAAGTTGTACCTGGGACAAAACATGTGAAGAGCGATCATGGGAGACAGTGACATGCGTGGGACTCAGTTCTAGGACCTCCTCTCCTGCCTGGGCACACAGGGACAGAGAGGATGCAGAAAATAGGGAAAATGTGAGGTGGGTGGGTGGTGCATGGCAACTGGGCTGCAGTTCTGGTTTCAAACATGTAGCCGTACAGCGTAAAGATAGAAGAGCCACAGTGAGCTTGAGAGAACAGAGTACAATAAAGAACTGGAGAGGTTTGGTTTAGATGCCAGTTCTGTATCTGAGAGACTGAAGAAGAGAAATTCCCTTCATTTGTTTCATTTCTGTAGAATTTTCACAATTGTAAATTATAGGCAATCTTAGATTGAAGCATCATTTGAGCACATTGTAGTAGAGTCTATGAAAATGTAATTTCCCAAGGTAATCTTCCCAAAGAAACAGACTTCCATCTAAAGTGGCAAAAAAACAAAGGCAGCTGAAAAAACATTCAAGGAAGAATAAAATGTTGAAGTAATACAGTCTCAAGGAAACTGTAAGATTAGAAAGGTTTTCCTATGTTCAGAGTTTCAATTTGTACTCCACTTCTTTTGAAGGCATTCAGCTCCATTTTCTGCTTTCAATACATTTTGACTAGAAACATAAATCAGCTGACAGAAACAAACTGAAGTGAGCTGAGACTTGGATTTTATAGCAATATTGATAAAAGCAGTGGGCATTCCTGTGGAACATTGGCATTTGGCCTGGGAGACAGTATTTTGAGAGATTTCTCATATTCTTCATACATCTAAAGACATATTGTTGTGCTGCAAGTAATAAATGCAGAAAGAGAAAAGAAAAAAAAAAAAAAAAGGTTCTCCCCACGGAAACCACAAAATAACAATTTTTTTTTACAATGTTCCAAAGGTGTAACTTGCTGAAGACTGGGTAAGCCTCAGAGCCATGGTAAGTTTTAAGGAGAAATATAGGAGAAGATAAAGTAATGCCTTTATAGATCTCTGGGAAGTTCCTATCATGCAGCACGGGCTGTGTAGGAAAAACTTGTGGTGGCATTTATGTCAGTTTAACTGGCAAAGTGGAAGCTGAATTACATAGTATGAAGGGAGAATTTACTCAAGGAGGGCCGTAATTTAAAATAAAAATAAAAATACTTAAACCAAAAAGCATGTAAGTATTTTGAACTAGTAGACTTTGTTTGCTGCTTTTAAAGATTATTCTCTTTCATGTCATCCCATGCTGGAATACTCATATTTACTAATCATATAAAATAGAACTTGAAGTAAAGCATATTTTTCCCCCCGAAGTCAGTATCAACTGCACCAAAATCATCCTCACAAGCCTTTGTGTAGCCCACTCATAAAAATCTCCAGTGATGAATATTCCACAACAGCTCTCTTTAGTCTATCCCTGCTCTTAGTTAGAAAATATTTCCTAAAGTCTACAAATCCCTTGTTGCAACATTATCTCATTACTTCTTGTCATGGGAAGATATATATCTGTTACTATAAGGTAACAGATTATTCCTTCCTCCTCGGGTCATGTTTTCTAGACCTCTGATCACTCTCCATACTTTTCTCTACATTCTCGTCAGCTGGTCAGTATTTTCTTTGAAATGCAATAACTCAAACCAGGATACCAGATGTTTGGGTTATTTTTCCTTTTTCTCCCCCCCCAACAATATGAATTTGGCAACTGGTGTTCCCTTCAATAAAACATCCCAATTTTATTTTTTTTTTTCTGCAACTTTTGCCTAGCTAGCCAGTTTCTATCTTTCATTGCTCAGCTGATTATTCTTACTGAAGTGCAGTAATTTGCATTTGTCCTGCTTGAACTGCATCCTGCTTTTCAGACCAAATCACCAATTAACGAGATTGTTTTAGATCTTAAACCTCTCTTCCAAAGTGCTTACAGACATGCCCCCATCCGTTTTCACTTTATATAAAAGAATATGTCATACACCATTCTGAGATGATTATCCCTGGCTTCCTTTGGTTTAATAACTATAATGCAAGAATTTTTCACATTACTGCACTGATGTACTAGTTTCCACCACAACTCTGCATTTTGGGGGGCTTAATGTTGGTATGATTGCAATTAACATATTTTGGCTGCTAGTATAAGGAATAACAACAAACCTTCAATCAATAACATTTAGCTATTCCACTAGACAAATCCAAAATAGATAGAAATTCAGATTAGAAGGTAATAAACACTTGCTTAAAATTTCCAGCCAGAAGAAAACTTGGTTTTCCCTAGTATCATCTAGAACATACATCTGGATTTTCAAGCAGCAGAGTTACAGTACAAAAAGAAAATATCTGAAAGACAAAATGTATTGAATAATAAATCAGGTGTATATTGAAAGAGAACAAGAGCACAACAAAGCCTTGTTTTAATTGTCTAATATAAACATTTACATTTTACATAAGGATTAATGGATTAAGCTACTTTACCATGAAGGGAAAAAAAAAAATAATTGCTGTTTATGACCTAATGTTAGACAACACTAAATGGCTTAATCTGGTTTCCTCTGAAGGTAAAGGTGTATTTAGTAATGGATTTAAGAGGTATGTACAGAAGTTTCTTATTTAATTTTATTAGCACACGAACTACAAAAAATTTTAGTACACATATATATGCATAGCCTTTTATAACTGGCATTTCCACTCCAGTATTGCATGGGCTTACTTTTTAATTTTTTTTATTTTTTTTTTTAAGGGAGAGGAAGAGTACCCTGTGCCAACAGAAAATATGGTGAGATAATTTTCCTAATATTGTGCTTGAATGGAGTAACTGGATTCCTAATGACAAAGTGATGATATGTGAACACCAATTAAGATGCGAATTAGCAAACTCATGCTGAGAAAAACCAAAACCCTTATAGGCCATAACCCTGTCCTGGGCTCCAGGGCTTCAGGCTATCTTCTCTCTGCATCTTACTACTTCTGTGTGAGACACCGCTCTGCAAATAAAAGGGCAATATCATTTCTGTGCTGAGTTTGAGAGAAAATTTAGAAATGCTGTGTAATACTCCAGATATATTCTGTGGTGTAAAAGGGAATTATTGAAGTGTAACAGCCCCGAATTTGAAGAACAACAAGCAAGTTTTGTCAGCAGACTGGAACAGTGAGTTTACCTTTGAGCTTTGTCTACATAATCCTTACATTTTATGCTGCATTTGTTGAATACAATGCCTTGCCATGAGTCAAACAATTAGTTTGGAACTTGCATTGGTTTCAGCTAGACAGAATCAAAATTATAACTCAGTTGCACAAACTTAATTATAAATTTGGTTATATTATAAAAATCATCACTTATGGCACAACAAAAACATAAAATAAAATGAATTGAGCAGAATTTTTTACAATACAAATACTGCTATTTTCCAAAAGAAAGAGATTTGAGAACACATATATACTTGATGTTTTCTTTTGATTCTAGAAAAGCAATAAGAAATTCAGTATATGGAAATCTATACAGGAAAGGCGATCACTCGGGTGTCACTGCAGCATTGCTCAGTTCTAGGATTCAGGCTTCAGTTTTCTAAATCATTTGTGCTGAATCTCAAATTTTTTACTCTATACCAATTTACTAAGAAACTAAAAATGGACTGCATGTCTATACTACACAAAAAGATTTTTGAGTTCTTGATTTCAGGGTGTTGGAGAGCAGAGATAAAGAAGTTTTAGTTAAAAGATGTGTAGTGAAAAAGCCAGGAATATTCAAAAACATGATCTGGAAAAATGCCTTTTTTTTTCTGGAAAATATAAGGTAGGTGTAATAAAATTGGAAGAAATAAATCCTTGTCCTTTATAATTTAGCGTGACGATTGAAAAAAAAGACAAATTTTTGGAAAGTGTTAGTCGATTTTATATATTATATAGTAATCACCAGTATGTTCTCACACGTAGAAGAATCTGTTAATTTATGGCTTTGGACCATCCACAGGGACTGAACTGGGACCTGCAGTCTGAGCTTCAGAGTCAAGACTCTTCAGCTTGAATCTGTAGCAGCTTGACTCCGCTCGTCATTGACACAGACAAAAACTTGTAATACACGTGAACCAAAAGTTTATATTTGTAGGCTTGGTACAACAACTGGTTCTGTTTTTAAAGTTTTATGGGCTTCAATTTCTTTCAAATCATTTCAAATTATCTTTACTCTTACAGTTAAAAATATCAAGATTTTATACATGGTATTTATTTTGGTTAATCTCCTATTTGGTAAATCTCCTATTTCACAGAATCACAGAATCTTCATGGTTGGAAGGGACCTTTGAGATCATTGAATCCAACCAAAAAAAACCAAACAAACAAACAAACAAAACCAATCCACAAACAGACACAAACCAACAATCTCAGGCACTAGAGCATGCCCTGAAGTTATTTCTTAAATACCTCCAGGGATGGCGACTCCACCATCTCCCTTATTTACCTTTATGAAACATTATCCATATACCACCAAAAAAAGGGTCATGAAAGTAATCTTGTTAAGTTCCTTCAGACAAGAAACATAAACTGTATTTAGCTAAAGTCTAACATTAAATGTATAGCAAAGTATAGTAAGTTGTCATTTTTAAAACAAACAAAAAAAATATTGTCCCTTTTTCTGGAAAGCAAATTATTTGTTTGTAAAAATAGAAAGGGAATCTCTTCGCTTGTGCTCCTAAGAATGCTGCTTTTCTTCAGATTAGTTCAATGGTCCAGATAATAAATGAATAATAAAATTACTACCGTGCATGATATTTTTAATTAGGGAATATATTACAACTCCTAAATTATATTTTCAGACAGCAGATATAGTGCTGTGGATTTCTGCCTAGAATACTATTACCATTTGAAAATAGTTTCTATTAGATTCTACAAGGGCAGGGGGTTTGATTGTCCAAGTGAAAGATGCAATGTCTTTTTTACAAAGGAATGTCCTACAAATCTATTTTTTAAATCTTTGTGCAACTGAATTCTTTGAAAAAGTCAGCAGGAATTTGAGCTTCACAACAGATGCAATCAAATTCAAGCCATGGTTGCTATTTGTATACTGTACACAGGCACCTGTGAAAGGTGCTATAGAACATTCTGCTGATTTTCGGATGGCTACACTACTTTCAAAAATGCAGCATATCTCTTCCACAAAACCTTGGCCAAAATAAAAAGGGAGAAAATTAATTACTCGGCACATACCTACTAAAAAAATCCGCAGCCCATTTGAAAATGTGCTTATGGCACTTGCAAACATCGCTTTATTTTGTTAATGTTTCAGTCAGAGCCTTTGAGATCACTCCATTTTTCCAGATATTTAATGTCTTAAGGAACAATTGGATTATTCTCAATGTCACAGGTTTATTTCACCCATTTACCTTATTTACTCATATTAAGCTGGTAACATAAATTAGACTAAAGCATAATTTATGACTGCCTTAGGCGTATCGTCTTGAAAGGCATTCAGTCTCCACCTGTAAACACCAAGGGACTGACAATTCATCTCTTTCCTGGTAACTTTACACCAACAGCTAATCACACTCCCTTTTATAAATTTGTGTGCCTGGTGGGGATATGTTTGCGTTCATGCCCTGAGCACATATCATGCCCTTCTCCACTTTACTGAAGCCCTTTAATATGCATTAGTCCTTTATCCGCATAGGAAATTACTCTGCATTCTATCAAGTCAAGTCTCATTTTTTTGTTTGTTTGTTAAATTCAACAGGCCAAGCTCATTCAGACTTTCACTAGGAAGTATTTTTCAAGCTGTTCCTGTTTCAAGGTACTTGAGCCAGTGCAGGAGTTAGAAGCAGTGTTGTTCTGTTATTTAAGACCCCCAAAACAGTCACATCAGATTGGACAAATAATGGATTATTGTTGGAGGACGACTGGGGACACCGTGTAAAGACAGGACAAGTATTTAGCAATATTTTCTTCAATTTGCATTCCTGGAGAAGTGATGCTGATTATATATGTCCTCTCTTTTATTCAGTTACTGTTCATGAGAGGATCTTTATGCTTAAAGGTTTTAAGAACCTTTGCTGAAGGACCTCATGAAAAGTGTGTCAGAGGGGCACATCAGAGACCTTTGAGAGCTGCCTCCAGGTGCTTTACCCAGCACTGCGCCCTCACCGGACAAACAGACCTTGAACAACAACCTTCCCCATGTTGTGGTTCTCCTCTGAACCTCTCTTCCAGCACCTTTCTGCAGATGTGGGCCTTGGAACAGCACGTGGTGACACGTCTGCCCTACACTGACATGAAATTGTCTAACCTATGCACGGAGCTGATTGGGCTTGGGAAGCATTTCAAGTACAGTTAATTTCTCTTGAAATACATAGAAGGTGAAAACTGTGTGATAAATTACAATGGAATAAAAGATGAATTTGCACATGGTTAGAAATACTTATGCAGGCTACTAATGATACTGCTGTCATCCAACAGTATGGCTATTACAGAGCTGTTCAAAAACTTTCATACAATATTCCAGCACAATTATTTGGACAAGGGTGCATTACAATGCATAAATGATCTTTTTACATGTGAATAAAGAGTTAGAGCTGGCTGGATTGTTTGGTTCCAACGTGGCTAAAATATAATTATTTCACTCGCAGAAAGATTCCTATTGTGTTCCCCATAACTATGTGATACATTTTCAATGCTCTACGTGGCATCTGCATGCAGAGCACTCCTCAACAGCAATTGTTGGTATAATTCTCACACATAGTCTGTATATGTATCACAAGCATGGGTGGATTCACTTGCTGAAGCTGAACACTTGCTTTTCTTGCTGGAAACTGAAGGAAAGAGAAAGGAAACCTCTTTTCCCTGTGTTACAGGCTGCAAGTGGCTCAGTGCGAAGACAGAAAGAATATTTTTGGTGACACGGCTACACCTGAGACCTCGCTGTCTGTTCAGCAGAGCTGCTTTTACAACATAGAAGGGAAGGATCTCCAAGTCAGAACCAGCTGAAGATACATGGGCACTAAACTGCCGGGGAGAGAATGCTGCAGCAGGGCCAGGGGTGCCCTCCAATGCCTCCCCTGGAGCAGGAGGTGGGTATGAAACCAAGCCCTTTGCCTCTTCAACAAAACATTGGCCAAGGAAAGATTCAATCAAAAGATCCTCATTGTGATTAATTTCTATGGTAGTTACTAGAAACTAGGGTGTCCTTGCCCATTATTGTTGAGACCTTCGAATTCTGACACCTATTGTCTTTGCTGTTGTGCTCTCAGCTACAAAATGCCCATTATCACACTCACACACACACTGCTGCAGTAATTAGACCCACCACACACTGCCCTGGCTCTATGTGTCGGTTGAACTTCTGCTGCCATTAACGAGGGTTTGAAGTAGAGAAAGCCACTAGATGACAACAAGGCCCACGAGCACAAATCTGGTACCTGTCTCTCTGATCACGACACAGGAAAATTTTCCCACCCGTTTCTGTGAATATTTCTTCTGTTGCAATCATGTCACAATACAGGGCTCATATTTTCAAGTCTTGAAAATGAATATTACTCAAAAAATCTCAGCCAAACTTTCCTCATTTTACTGAAATTAATGAGATTGCTCTGATGAGTGCTTATAAAATCAGATGCAAACCAACAGAGAGTAATTCTACAGTAACATACCTTCTAAAGCACTGTTGTCATAAAGAAGTTTTAAAAACAAAAAATAAGAAAAAAAATGAAAGATTATACAGGCTTATAAATACTGTACACGCATATGGATTTATATGCATGTATATACGCTTTTAATCTATATACCAATTAGAAAAGGGTTAGGCAATTATATTTAGAGGAGAGCAGAATTCCAAGAGAAAGATGGTGTTGGTTCAGCTAATGTACTACACTGCATCAGCAAACTGGCCAGCAAAAATATATATTTTAGGGATGTTTTTCAGAAAAATACTGAACAGCCACAAAGCTAAGGCAGAAGAGGCAAGGTAAAAAAGCAATGGAAAATAAAACCAAGCAGAATGAAAGATCTTGTATTATCCTTATTATGTTCAGTTCTCTTTATACATGTCAGCTGTAAGCTATTGAAGGAAAGTCTTTTTCTGCGTATGTATTTGGAAAACAGCACACGATCTTCCCTTCTAATTGTGCAGATAAAGCAGATGTCTTATGCAGATCTTGCCATTTTTAGAGAAGATAGGAAACAAAAGTCTTTTCCAGAAGCAAATTTTAAATTTCCTAAAAATGTGATGCAATGTATTAGCTTTAATGTCAATTTCTGTGCCAAAGAAACCTCAGTGAAGGAGGCGAAAAACAAGCAAGGCAGCCAATGACTCATAGATGTATCTCTTTACCATAACCTCATTCACAGCAGAGGCAAGACCTACTTGATGGACACTTCAGATGGGTCTGCTTCTTCCATGCTACTTCTACAGGCGGGCATAAATACATCCCACAGATGGAAGAACTGGAGGAAGACCCAGAACTGATACATTGTGGGCTTATAAGAAAACTTTTCAGCAGAGCCTGTTGATAGGCTGTTAGGGATAATTGTTTTAAACTAAAAGAGGGATAATTGTTTTAAACTAAAAGAGAGAAGATTTAGACTAGACATAAGGAAGAAAATTTTTACAATGAGAGTGGTGAAACACCGGCACAGGGAAACATTCGAGGTCAGGTTGGACAGGGCTCTGAGCAACCCGATCTAGTTGAAGATGCTCCTGCTCATTGCAGGGGGCTTGGAACTAGGTGACATTTAATGGTCCCTTCCAACCCAAACTATTCTATAATTCTGTGATGCTATGATTCTATTACATAGTATTTTGCCACCAACTATTTTTCTTCACTGATATTTTGCTGAAGTATTAATTATTGGGCCTAGTTAGTACGAGTCTTTCAAAACGACTGTTCAGAAAAGTTTCGAGAACAACGCCCTTTATAAAACCACGGCTTTCCTGAATTCATTATGTTCTAAATCACACCTAAAATCAGGTTTTCTGTACTGCTTCCCAGGAGTCAACTATATTATGTTCCATAGATCTTATTCTTTCACGTGACTTAAAAGGTCCACAACTATTTTCTTTCTGAGGCCGATAATAAGAGCAGATGTCTGGAAAATAATGGTTTTTTAATTTACCCTATGACCATGAACAGAAATACATTCTCTACCAGCCTATGTGGATATTTACTCACACAATAAATCTAATCATAGCATATTCAGAGCAAAAAGTGTAACAGAGTGTCAAGTGAAAGCACGTTCCTCCCTTAATCATTGACACTGGGTTCCATGAAACACAAATAAAATTACACTTGGAGCTCATAATAGGCATTTAAATTAAAAAAAAAAAAAGTTACCTTCCATAGATTTATTCCTTCACACAGCCTTGCCAAAATTGTTGGCATTTGGTCAGAAACATCTATTTAGTCATGATCCAGGGCACTGCTCCCAAGAGCACTGAGACAGCTTCACTGACGTCTCTGAGTTTTGCTTTGCACTGTGCCCTTAACCACTTTAAATACTACAGGCTCTCAGTTCTCATACTGCAAAATGTAAAAATGGGAAAATGGGCCCACCTTCTAACCTCTCAGGCCATAGCCAATGTACATTGGCTGAGCTGACATTTACATTTTCAAGTCATCAGCGTGCCCCTATCACTGGACAAATAGCCTGGTGAGAGAGATGTTTTAACACTAGGACGGGAAGCGCAAAATTCTGAGTGGAAAGCTATTTCCCTCTGCCCTGTCCTTCCCCTAGAAAGTCTTTTTCTATACCCAGTGACCAGCAGCAAGCAGACCCACACCCTACAAAAAAAAAAAAAATACGCAAGTGCCTATGTTCCTGAACAAGTGAACAAAAGAATTCAAGATCTCACAGGTTAGAAAGAAAAAACAAGGCTGTAATGTATGCAAACCGCATCCCTCAATGCATATTTTTAGGTGTATACTGATTGACTTGTCTCAGTGTTTAAAATTAAGTTGCCTTTAGGCAGTCAGGTCTCTTTCAAGAGCTACTGATGATGATATTATTAACCTTTGGTATTGAAATTCTGTTAGTAGCACCTGATTTATCCTGGTAAACAGCACTGCCATCTCATTCTTAGCCTTGGCCTGTGAAAATTTACAGCTTTGGGATTTTCACTTGTTTGTTTTTTCAAAAGAAGGTACCAATAAAAGCAAACTACCCATCAAACTGATCGTGATACAGACTGTATATGAGGGATGCATTACAATTTTGCCTCCTTTTAAAATTCCTGTTTTTTTTAAGATATATTAAAAAAAAAAAAAAAGGAGAAAGAAAAAGCTATTTTAATTGGCCCTAGATTAAAATAGAATAAATTAAGCAGACAGGTAATTCTTCTTCCTCCTGTCTCCTCTTCCCCTGAAAGGTTCACAGAAGTTATTTTTCAAATAAAAAACAGGGATTGTGCCTATCATTAGACTTAATTGTGATATGACTTGTACTGATAAAAGGATTAGTTTTATTGAAGTGTAGTAACAATCAAAAAGACATGCTATTAATCCCGGTATAACTCTTGGATATAGGAACCTCTCAGCTCCCTGTGAGATGAACAGCTGAATCCCATGTATTCTGGCTGAGGCAGTTCAGAAAGTCAATATGCAGGATTTTTTCCCACATAGGAATATAGCAGTTACTTCTCTTCTTTCACATCACATTTTTGTAAGTACGTCTGATCAGATGTTTAGGACACAAACCTTATTAATACTAAAATAAGGAGATGCCTGGTTCTTGGAAGGTGTGGCCCTCTTTACTTGTAGTTGACACAGCATTTTACAGGAACACGTTTGACTTTTTACAAGTTTCCACCTGCAGTAAACTTTATTCCTGCTGACAGCAGAAGTAATTGCTGTGTGCAGAATAAAATTGATTGTTTTAAAAGTTTAACTCTGTTTTCTTGTTTAATGTTTTGTGTTCTAAGGTTACATTTAAACTTGTTTCAGATAGAAATAATTGTTCTTTGTGAAAGAATTTATGTTAGTGGGGTAAAAATACATATAAGTGAAAAACAAATCATTGCAAGGTAAGGGAAATCGGGCTTTTATCTGAAGTGGAAATAGGTATTAAACTTCTTCATGTAGTAAATATTCTTTTCATAGCTAAACTTTCACAATTTCTTTTCTTTTTTTTTTTTTTTAGTTTACAAAATCAGAAGAAAAAAAATATTTAGGCAATGTTAAACCTCTTTATGTAAACGACATATCTCACAATAATAATAAAAGAAGTAAGACACAAAGCCACCATCATAACCTTCTGCAGCAAGTAGTCAATTTGTGTAAAATGTGTACCAGCCATCTGCCCTTATGCCATGATTCTTGGGCCAAATTCTGGAATAACGTGAATAACAGCAACTCATAGCCTACAATGCACTCTGGAAAACATTTTATGCAGAAGGGGCACCTGACACTGTGCTTCCCCACTTCTGCTTTGTGAGTGGAGATCCAACGTAAGATGCTCCAGCTACCAGCTGCCCACCCGCCAGCCCTCCAACAGAGCCTACTACCTCTTCACTACTGCTGATTCAGCTGCATTATCCTGGTATAACAATGTTCACATCCCCTACAATTAAACTTTGTTGCACTTTATCATTGCTAGAACATTTAAGCACACTCAATCTGTGCAACTTGCTGGCAGGTGAGATAAGGGGTGAGAGAAAAGCACAGAACTACATTGGACTGACTTGGGTAAGACAGTGGAAGGCACCTTCCCTCAGCTCATGTTGTGCTACGGGCTTCTTCCAGGAGACCTGCATCTTGTCATCCTCTCCTGTTCCCTCCCTCTTCATGCTACTGGTTTTATCTAGAGGGAGTCACGTGAAGATGCAGGAAGCATTTACATACCTCTGGTACAGAATATTTTGGCATTGTGATGAATTATTTAAAAAATCCATAATTTAAAATGTAAATGAGTCACCTTATGCACATAGACAAAGATGTCATCATAGAGGCATAGAAATTGCAATTTAATTAGACTTCTGTTTTAAAGAAAAATCACAGCATCGTGATAAGACAAATATAAGTCTATTAGTTTTAAAAGCAGACTTAAGCTATCTTCTCCACAGAAGGAAACAATATCAATACCTGTAATTGCTAGTCTCTGCTATTAAAGGGTGAGGTAGCAAAAGAGTTATTTGGCATTATGAGAAACAGAAAAGTACACCTGTTCAACAGAAGATAACAGGTTTTCCCTAAAATAATATCCAGCGAAACCTAAGTGAAATGGGTTCCAACCATAGAATTAGGGGAAATTTGCAGTGCCTAGGGGTGCAAGTTCTGATCCTATACTTAGATAAAAAACTATAAAACACATCACATAGCGATTCAGTGGTAACATTCCATTGCAACAGTAAGACAGTATCTCTCTTAAGACCATCCAGCTCATACTGACAGTAGCAACACCAGCGGCTTTCGTAGGCCCTCAAATTTTTCTGCTTCCATCAACTCCTATGCAAGTCCATGTCCACAGACAAGTGCTTCCTACAAATTTTCTGAGTAGTCATTTGAATTTTCTAGCACCTAGAGAAAGAAATTTCACCTTTTTTTTTTTTTCCCCACATGCATTTAAATGTTGCGCGTGCCACACACATTGTTTACTGAACGGTAGTATTAACACAAAACAGTCAGTTACCTGATTTTTTTAAAAAATTAGAAAACTTAGCACTGCATCTGGGAATGATTAAGACATGTCAGTGAGGCATCAGGAAGAGCAATAGTGCAGTGGCCATGCAGCCCTTTGGATTCAGTGTGCCACCAGCTCAGCCCATGATCACTGCGCTGTCATTTGTTACTGCACCACACAGCGTGCCTCAACGACTCGAAATCTTTACATTCCACTTTGGCTATTCTAAAACTGTGTTGGCAAGCTTTGGATGCCCATTACAAAATAATAGCATCGTAGCCTGATGCGGCACCTTATGCCCGAAACTGAAATTAATTTTACTCAATATAATCTATAATTCTTGACATACCAGGTGCTAGGGTTCAGCGCAGCTTTCCTAGGCGCTCCCTCTTTGCTCTGCTCGTCGTGCTACAGTTTGCTGCCTACTAGATGCATTCATTCATTGATCACGGCTTACAAAAGTCCAAGTTCAATGGGACAGACAGCACCTTGGCAGAAGGTGCCTTCTGGTTTATGCCTGTCAGCAGCAGGATGGAAATTTTATCATGAGACACGGGGACATCTACTCACATACCCATAATTTTATTAAGCAATAGCGCAAGTGGTCTCGGTAGACTGGGTAGATGGCATATTTACATGTACAGTGAATATTATCTACCTCATCTAAATTAATACTGAACAAAATAGGGAGCTTAACTAGGTAGAGGTCTCTTCTGGGCAAATAGATCATTTTCCAATCACATACTCACTTGCACCTCATAATGAGTTGGGGGAGAACCGAAGGAAGGGATGAGATCAATTCTAAAAATAGTATCTCGCTCCCCTGCAAACAAGATATACTTACAGAAATGAGAATGTCAATGCCAGTATTGGGGAAACAGCTCACACTAACTAACTTGTTAGTCTCTGAAGAATTATATTCTTCTGCCAACTTTTTCAGGAAAATCTAATATAACATTGATGAAATGGAATTACAATTTTCCCTGCATGAAGATTAAGTGGGAACATGAGTCTACACGATAGACAGTTTTTGCATTCATCTCATGTCTGCTCAACTGCAGAAGTCCTTGGGAAACGGCATGTAGAATATTTCTAAACTGAAGCATATCTGAAATAGTAGATGTCAGCGTGAGTCCTACGGGAAGTGACAGTCAATACCAGCTTGTTGCTAGCTATTTTTGCAACCGCCTATAAAGTTTGACACAGCTAGGCAGTCTTGACGTAGGACTGAAACCTATTGTTTCAGGAGAAATTAAAGGGGAGATAATTATTATCAATATTTACATAACAGGTACTGGATCTGTAGGCATAATCATGTACAAGCCTGTGTGCTGGTATCTGTCCGAGAGGAAAACTGAATTTCTGACAAAGAGTATAAGTCTAGAACTAAGGGTTGATGCCTTAGGTACCCCACAAACTGGAATAACTCAGCTGAGTGATTTCTACAGAGTATTTGCCATCTGTTGGTGATGACTCAAGTGAAACAAAAGCACAGATGGATCTTAGTCTCCATTTTTGTCTTTTTTCTTTTTTTTTTGCCTGAGCTCTTCTTAACTTCACAGAGGACTAGGATTTTGTGTTGTTTTGGAGGACTGTATTTTTATAGCGAGTGGCTCCTGGTTTGTACTTATTCACAGCTTATTTTCAAACTACTGAAAGTAATAAATGATGCCGCGAGTTTCAGTTTTAAGGCTAAGTGGTGTTCTTGGAAAAAACTTCCAGTCTCTTTGTAATGCATTCTGAATTGCTCTCTGCCGTTTATTGGGGCATAGATCATTCAGCTTCGTTCCTCACACATATATTACCCAGTGAATGGGATTTACAACAGCCAGCCTGCTCAGCAGGGAGACTCCTGAATTAGCCAAGACAAATTACCACCAAAAAAAAAAAAAAAAAAAGATGCAGACTGAAACCTTACGTGTCTCCTGAAACATTACAGCCTTGACAGGAGACTCTCTACTGGATTGAGATTCACTTTCTTAAATGTTCTGCTGGACTATGATGACCAAGCAATCACTTCGAGTACAGAAAATTGGCTCAATCTTTTCTTCAAAACAGAAACAACCCCTCCAAGTTGTGCTACAATCGCCTGGCATTGTTAAAAAAATATATGTGGTTTAAGCAAATAGTAAAAAAATATCTTTCCCATTAAGGGGAAGACACAGGCACTTTTACCTCGTTTGACCACTTATCAAGTGAAAGCCATTGGGGGTCTACTATTATGTGCTGAACTTGTGCTTGCAAGGAATTCATCATTTGAGCACCCTCATTGGATCACAGTCCTCAGGAGAATTCAGCATATCTGGTAGATGAATATCAATGCCCCTAAGCAGGATAAATCCCAAGATACTCCTCTCAGTCCGGATGGGAAATATGCAAGCAAATGCACACAGTGATGTGCCTAAGAAGCATTACCAGGGAAAACTGAGGCATCTGCAGGTGCTCAGTGCCCGGTGGGTGAAGTGGGGTCCTTGCAGATTGCTTTCCCGGGCTGAGCCTCTCTTGCACTGTAGGCACCTTCCTTGTAGCAGCTCCTAAATGCAGTGATGAATGTTCCTGGAAAACACGGGAGTTGGAGCTCTCATAATGAGCCTGCTAATGGCTTGACTACTTCCAAAGCTACTTACAGCCAAACCACAGTCATGCCCGAGCAGCAAGTGCAATCAGGAAAGACAGAGAGCGAAGAAGGGGCTACCCAGCCCTGACCCCCTCCCAGCACACGGCACGCAGGCTGGATGTGCGATGGCTTGGCACCTTTCCGAGTTCAGATTTAACACTCTTTCCAATAAAAGCCATTAAATTGAACACAAGGTAAAATCCAGATTCCGAGGCTCAATTCAATTGGCTCTCTACCTCTTTATTATAGGTAACTCTTGAAATTTTAGATTGCCTTTCAACTTTTGTCATCTCCGCTGATCTATATGCAGAAACATACCGGCTTATAAAGCAGAAAAGGCTCTATGGATTTTTTACTTTTAGTTTTGACTGTTTTATGTATGTTTACCATTCATTAGATGCAACTCTTAAGTTTAGCAAACATGAAACCTTCTTCTAATGTATTTGTCCTCAGCCAGTTAAGGGGCGGGTCCATTTATGGAGTAGTTCATGCACGTGGACTAGCTTTAACTAGAAAGAATACAATTTAGTATTACTGAGTAGTTTCACTTGGAAAGAATGCTACCTGTAATTTCAGTGGCTTATGGCATTTTTTCTCAGCTACGGGTCCCTACACACCACAATATATCAACTATCCATGTACCAATCAATCAAACAATTTTGCTATTTTAAAATAAATTGATTTTCTATAAAGGTTTTCCTGAATTCAAACCTATACTGATTTTAAAGAGCTGTTGTGCCACATCCCTGCTGAACTGGGGCAATTGCATTGTTGTATTCAATATGTAGTTAGCAATTTTTTCCCCTATCTCGAGTCCAACTCAAAATATCTTATAAACAATTTCGAGTAGATGACGACCCACATAACTAAGAAGTAAAAGTATCATCAACATTGATCTTGACGAGAAAAAATAGCAAAACCACCTGCGTGGATCTGGTTCAACAATATGCTCTTTCCACCCTGATACGGATGATAAAGCCTAAAATACTATGCAGAATCCATAGTGCTGTAACAATACGTTTTCACTCAGGATCATGGTATAAAGAACAATGCATTTAGAGAGCACAAATTCAAATTAATTGTGTTTTCAGTTTATGTGCTTTCATTAAATCTACCCAATTACCTTCTTACACACTGGAAAGAAAGTGATTTTTCAGTAGTGGCGGCCTCCGTTTACTAACATAATTTGTCTGTGCAAGAGTTGTAGGAGCAGGAAGGTGGAACCTATAAATTCCAGACCATGCTGCCCAGGTGAACTGAAGAGGACTGATAAAACAGAGAAATATGGCTAAAGGCCAGATTTTTATGCCTGAGGCATGCTACTGCTTGTGGCACCGATTTTTAGACATATCACTGATGTACTTCTGCTGATGTAACTGCACTGATTTAATAAAGTACTGCTAATTTAAAATTGCAGAAAGGTACTCTGTCCTCATATAGTACTTTTCAAGCAGTGCAAATGCACAGGAGTTAAATCACACAATCCTCCTTAAAGTGTTATCTAGCAGTATAAGAAGGGTGGTACAGACAGAACACTGTTTTTTTCTTAAAGTCCTCGAACACCACGAGCTTGCTTTGACTTACTCAGTACCCTCAGCAAATCTGGCCTTGTGTGATTAGCTGCAGTAACACCAACCAAGAAGAAAGCCTCACATTTTGTCTCTCACTGCTGTGGCTTCACCAACAGACATTCCTTCCTGAGACAAGGACCAAACCCCAGCGCTCGTGGATAGCAACCTCACAACATCTTGCTTCACACAAAGAAAAGTTTTGCTGTGGCACAAAGCGTTAACACGTAATATCTTAGAACTAGCAAAGGATCTGATGGCTTAGTAGATAAACGTCAACCCTCATTCTTGGACTGTTAAGTAATTCTGGCTTTACAATGGCATTATATACGGCTGCAGCTAAAAGTACAACAGGACTTTATGTAGGTTTCTGTAAGCTCTTTAAATGTACGGAGTATTTCATTCAAAATAAAGACAATTGGTCTGTCATGTTCTCCACATTTCTTTTGACTGAAGAGAGAAGAAAATGAGAGTATTTTCCCAATGGAGAGGCCCCCAAACTTCCATGTCTATGGAGTTTTCTCACTACAAAGTGAGAAAAGAGTCTATTCGTAACTCAGTGCGCTTTTTTTGGTGTATCTGAATCCTTATTTTTGTCCTTTCGAATGACGGACATCCTGGAGGATGTAGAAAGAACTATGCTGGACATGAATTTACAAAGTTTACGTAAAATAGCACAAGGTGAAATGATTTCACAGGAAAAGTTTCATGTGACATTTCTGCCCTAATGCCTTACAAACAGTCCTGCTCAAGGCCTAATCAGGAACCTGGGAAGGCAATATCAATCTCCAAAAGGTTAAGGGACATACTGAGAAAGCACGACTGGTACTCCCAAATATGTCTTCACATTAGATGATTTATCTTTGAAAGGTTCTAGCATAAGCTATACATTGTCTCTAAGTCTTGCATTCAGACCTATGGAAACAACTTACAGTAGCATCACACACTGACCTCCTCCATTTCAGGAAAAAAGAAACGCGTTGCCCACCTTTATGTAAATCTCTTACATCTATTTTTTTAAAGTACAGAATACTGTGGCAGAGGGAAACACAACATTTATCCCAAAAGCCATGGAGAACAGGAAGATAAAGTGGTTTTTTCCCCTTTAACCAAGCCTTCAGATTTTGATGTATTTTCCATTTAAAGAGTGTTGAGCTTAGCAAAGCTGTAGCGTACAATGTCAAAAAGCTCAGGCACAGGTTAGTGCTGTTTCTTGGTAATGATAGTACAGGAATGATTTCTAAAGTGTATACTGAGAGCACTGCCGGGATCTTGACCTTTTTTCTATGTCTGCTGAACAACTATATCTTATGCATAGAATTCTCTCCAGCCTCCTGGACTATGCCTAGTCCTTATACAGATTGGGAGACAGAGAGGAAATCCCACAATAGGAACACAGAGAAAAGGAATTTGCATGTATATTACTTTAAAAGCATTTCAGCTTGACCTTTCACGAAGAATGGTTTAAAGGCTGAATCCTCTGACTGTGAATGCAAAGGTCTTTATTGAGTATTGCTGATAGGGTCCTAGAAAACCATGACGTTTTCTTGGGGGGACGTAGATAGAGAAGGGTAGCAAAGAGCAGTTTTTGCATTAAAAAGACAAATCCCTTAGTATCCACACTAAGATGTCCATGTCCCCAGCAGAGACATGAATAAATGAAGTAGACTCTCATAAGAATATGTGCAATGTAATTGAGTACTATACTTTTCATTATGGAATGACTAACTTAAAACAGAAATATAACCACCTACCTAGTCTCATCAAAAGTCCTCCTACACCACACAAAGCACATGAGTTTCTCTAGCTCCTTCTTTTAAAAAAAAAATTTACATGATTTTTCTGTTAATTTAAGTAGTGGAGTGGTTTACATATTTAAGACCACAAACCTACTGAATCAATTTCTTGTTTAAACTCTTGTGATTTCCTTGTTTGAATTTCTTTATCAAACATTTCATAAACTACATAAATCGCATTGGAGGACTATTACCACAAAACCTCATGTGTGATCAGTTTCACGCGAATGTCAAGTAGTTTTATATCACCAGGAAATGTAAAATTGTAAACACAGACTATCAATATTTTCTCATGAACTGAATAACGAAATTGAGCTGGTGTTTACAAGATGATTCAGAAATACTGTAGTGTCAAAAATGATAATTTCAAGACACTTAAACACCCTATTAAAAATAATATTGTGGGATTGTAACAAAAAGAAAATTCTCACTGAACCAGCATCTTCAAGTAAATAAGAAATGGTTTCCAGGATGTTTTTAATTCCATCGTGCTAATAATATCACTGTTATCATACTTTCCATTACAAACCAACCTTCCCCCAGAAAAGTATTGGTTTTTTACAGACTACAGGGAATACTCTCCCTCGCTATCTAAGACCATACACGAATTGTAGTTACTAAACAAACATAAGAGAAGTGGTCGCAACATATTTTAAAGGAATCGTATGTCGAACAACTGGACAAATGTGAAGGACACTATCCGTAACGGCCTATTCAGCACCAATGAAAATCACAAGTCAACAGCAGTCCAGCAAACACAAAGGCCTCTCCACCCTTCTTTGTAAACCAAACTCGGACAATTTCAAAAATTAAATAAAAATGTATCAAAATAAGTTTTGAATACATTAAATGCAAAGTCTGCAAGTTAATTTGTCGTATTTTAGACCCAGATACAAATTACAAAGCCCTATAAAATACATGATACTCACACAGCCATACAGTTTCATGTACGTCAAAATGGAGGTATAAAAAAATCACATATAGTTTAGGTAACAGAAAGTGTTTCCCAACACTAAACCCAAGACTACAGTGCAACTGCAACAGAATCACTTAGTCTGTGTTTTCAGTGCTACTTCTTTAAAACAAAAGCCCCACAGGCTTGTGAATTAAAAAGTCAGAGGAAAGTTCATGTATGCATCTGAGACAGAAGATGAGACAGATCAAAGGAAAACCAGAACAGCTCAAAATCTGTGGAAGAGTAGTCTCTTTTTTCAGTACTGATCCGTTTCATCAGGAATTCGTGCATGGACTAGTAAGGGGAAGCACACCTACCCTCATTAGCAGGTGTTGCACACAGGATACTTGTCCAGTTTTTCACCAAATGACCTTTCAAAGCATATATTCATCATACATCATTATATATATCCTTCAGAATTCATTACAATCGGTGCAGTAAATAACATGCAGATTTCAAATTTATATTTAGTGCCTGATCTGAGATGTATAAAAGCTTTATATACTGCATAACGTATGTTTTCAATATCATTATTGCATATTATCATTAGAGCCAGCACATTTGACTCGTAGTATTAGTAGGGAAGTTATCATTCCTTTTGGCGCTTGCTGGCATACATTTGTCATGATGGAGGAAACTCAGTATCATGAAAGACAGTAGTGTCCAGTCTGTTTCTTAAATACCTGGCAAGTTCTGCTTTGACACCCTGCTACCATATTGACATTTTTCAGACGAGCCTTCCGGGCGGTACGATGCGGGACTGAGCTCACTCAACACCTCCAGACCTACAGCTGCCTCTACACCCCAACCTCCGTCCCTTTACCCCGGCAAGGGACCGTTTTGGCCCAAGGGAGAAGATCAAAGCACAGAAATGACTCCTGGCCAGAAACTGATGGAAGCTTTTCCCGACTCTTGGAGCTGCTCTTCATCCCGCCCAACCACAGCGATGCCACCAGCCGGGAACAGCTTTATTCCCCCCCAGTCCCCGAGAAGCTTTGCCCTCTCTGATATTCCCGGCGGTGGGAATGCGGCTGGAGGCTTGGCACTGCGGGAAAGCCCAAGAACGGCGAGTGAGAGCCACAGGGAGCCGGGGCGGGAGAGCGCGGCCGGCGGGGCTGCGGGGCTGCGGGCGGGCCCGCACCGCCCCCTGCCGGCCTCGGGGGGAGCAGCCCCTGCGGGACCCGCTCCCCGTCCCGCCGTCAGGCACCCGGGACGAGCCGGGCACAGCGATGTGTCCCAGCGAGACTAAAAGCATCCGCAAAAACGCCTCTTTTTGGAGCTCTTCTCATTCTGATGAGAAGGGAAAAAAAAACCAAACAAAAAAAACCCCCAAGGGTTGAAGTGCTGATGGTTGGGAGCAGCGGCGCTTCCCAGCCCGGCTGCTGTGCTCAAGGTCGCTCAGCCTGTCCACGCCGCGACATTAGCCTTAATTAAAGAGATTAATGGGAGCCCCCCTTCCTCTCCACACCAGCCCCGCCCACGGGAGGGACCTGCCCCCCCCCCCCCCCGGG